>MU693557.1:0-53170 GCA_026770625.1 Nicotiana glauca
CCAAAAATATCAGAAACAGTTAACAACCGCCACTGTTACATTGATTCTTAGGATAATTTGAAAGTTATATTGATCATGTTTGTTCATCATGATGGTTATTTGAACAATCCTTTTCCAGTATTGGTTTTTCTAGTGATTATTTGCACCTGTTGGTTTAATCTCCTATCTGCTGGGCTTGATTTCATTGGTGTTGAAGCTGTGATCAATCTGTTGTTAAACTGCCATTGTTGCCTTTGTTTTTCTATTGATTCAAATAGATTCTCTTCAATTTTGTTCATCTTATCTCCAAGTAAATCTTCTGATTCCATGTGAATGTGAAGCTGTAATTACAAATCAAGGAAATGAAGTGAAAGTTCATCTAATACTCTAGTTATTTTATCTGATGTATGATGATTTAGGTTACAATCATTTGTATTCAATTAGCAACAATCTGAATGTTAAAACTGTTTTAGTTTGGACTGTTAATTAACATTATTGTTGTTACTTAAACTTATAAGAGATCTACTGCTGGATAACATTTTACTATAGCTAATAGTTTGGTTGAATGTAGCTGATTATGTATAGTTGAATGTTGAAGTTGTTTATGGGTTTCGAAACTATAGTTAAGGATTGTCAATCAGGATATGGTTCAGTTTATTGAGATTGTGGATTAAACGTACAACATTAAAAAATATTATGAATCTATGTTCTTCCAGTTCTGAAAGTATATAATTTGCAGAATTCATGCTAAGTCAAATGTGTTAGTAATAGGTTTTCATAGGTCGAATTTCAGGTTAAATCAAATGAGCTTACCTCTTATGATTGTCACGAAATTACTTATACATAAAGTGTAGTGTGAAATCTTAAGTAGGTCTGTTTGCTGTTAATAAGCTTTTATTTTGAATAATCAACGTGTTTTGTATGTTAATCAAATTCCACCCCTTTAATAATGACCCTGGATTCATTAAGTAGTAGATAATAAAATCAAATAGGCTTTAAGTAAGGTAAAACGATTAATAGCCTCATTACTTGAAAAGTTGAATAATGAATTTTTGGTATTGAATTGTTGAACATATTTCTGATAACAAAACGCATTTTCAGTGAATAGATGTGTAAACTGAACCTCTTTGGGTTAATCATTTGGGCCTAATCACCTTTTTCTTAAGAGGTGTAAATTTGAACTTATTTAACAAACAGCCTAGGTCCATTGTTATGACCAGGTACATTGGGTCTGGACTGAGATTTGCGGCTGGCCCATCTTGGCGTCAGCATGCAAAAGTCTCAGGCGGTTTTCTTTAATCCAAGAATGCAATGATTAATTAGGACTTTTCGTTACTTTTAGAGATAAAACAAATAGAAAAACCATAGTTACTTTAGGATTGGATTTTAAATAAAAATGATGAGACGAGCCTCGCCGCTTTAAATATACAATGGCGGGGCCTTCAAATAAATCGCTATAAATTTAGACTTGGAAGGACCGTTTAGCGAATTTAACGGTCTTTCCCAAAGTTAACAAATACGTAGGTGCTTTAGGCGCTATTTGTAATAATATTAATTTCCTAATACGGGTGCACATTTATGTGACCCAAATCTAAATCTCAACGAAGTCGAAATGTATTAAAAGCCACGGGCGTACTTGTACGGCATGGTTCGAGATACATTTTCACGATGTTGCAATTCTTATAAAATTCAACAATAAAAGCGGATTATTAATAAAAGCACATAAAAATGGAATATATATGAAGATCAGATAAAAACAAATACAACAATTGAGCGACCGTGCTAGAACCACGGAATCCAGGAATGCCTAACACCTTCTCCCGGGTTAACAGAATTCCTTATCCGAATTTCTGATTCGCGGACTGTTAACAGAGTCAAACTTTCCTCGGTTCGGGATGCAATCGGTGACTTGGAATACCATTAATCTCCCAAGTGGGGACTTTGAAATTAAATAAACAAATCCCGTTACGATTGTCCTTAAAATGGAAAAACTCCTTTATTATACCCTTCACGGGGTGTAAACGTAAAAAGGAGGTGTGACACTCAAATTTCACCATCTGGTGGAGGATAGAGGGCACAGCTCCTACAGCATGGATCCAAGGCCTTCCCAGAAGAAAATTGTAAGATGTATCCATGTCTAACACCTGGAAAGTCACCTCGAAATCCACCGGGCATATGGTTAGTATCAAATCAATTTCACCGATGGTATCCCTTTTAACACCATCAAAAGCTCTCACACAAATATTGTTCGAACGAATCCTTCCCGTCTCTATTTCCATTCCTTGCAAAGTGGAGAGTGGGCATATGTCAACCCCCAAACCTCTATCCACCATGACCCGCTTAACGTAGTAACCCTCACATTTGACAGTCAGGTGCAAGGCTTTATTGTGGGAAGCCCCCTCTGGGGGCAATTCATTTTTACTGAAGGAGAGTTGATTGACGGCAAAGAATCTTTCTACCATTCTTTCAAGTTGTTCGACCGAAGTTTTTATTGGCACATGGCTTCATTCAGAGTTTTCATAAGGATCTTCTGATGTTCGGCGGATTTGGTCACCAATGACAATAGTGACACTTGCTCAGGACACTTCCTCAATTGGTATACTATTTCATAATCTGACATCTTCATGTTATGAAAGAAGGCTTCTGCTTCTTCAACGCTCACCGGCTTCTTAGATGGAAAGCGCTTTCAGGTGGCGTTGTTTACCTCTTGTATATTTGAATATTTTTCAACAGGGATTGTTCCTGGAAGTTCACCCAAAATTTCCTTGCCTTTGTATGTAACCACTGTTTATTGGTAGTTCCACGGCACTGTAGAGAGGTCGGTCATTGGCTTCTGTGATGCGCGTCCAATAACCACTGGCTCACTCAGCCGAGGCGGTTTAATTGTCCCCCGCACCACATAGGCCCCTTTCGGCACATACATCTTTGTCCCCTTTTTCACTTTATACTTCCTCGGAGTGCTCACAACTAGTGGTTTCTCTTGACAACCTCACGAAACATAGAGAACCCCGTGTTTAGGAGGAACCAGCTCTGCTTTTGTCTCGGTTTTCCTCTCAGGCTCAATTTTGACAACTTTATTCTTCTTCTCCCTTTTTTCCTGCTTCGGGGCTGCCCTAGGCTTCCTTTCGACATTGACAATAGCAATTATACTTTCAGGGCCGAATCAAGTTCACGGTCTTCACATATCATACCAACTACCGGCACGTTGTTGTGAGCAGGCAAAGGGTTATTGGTAACATTCGGGGCTTCTTCATCCCTCAACACTATTTTCCCTTGTTCGATCAAATCTTCCACAGCTTTTTTCAATGTCCAGCAGTTGTCAGTACTGTGCCCTTCAGCTCCTGAATGATAGGCACAATGGACACCCCGTTGATAGGCTGAAGATTCTGGGTTCAACCTATTTTGGGGAATAGGCTGTAGTAGGTTCATCTGGACGAGCTTCGAGAACAAACTGGAGTAGGGTTCACCAATCGAGGTAAAATTTGGTCGTCTAGGTGGTTCCCGAGGGCGGAAGTTATTTTGTGGTGGTCGAGGATTATATTGGTTTTGGTAGGGAGGCTGGTTTCTTTGAAATGGGGGTGTATTTCGGTTAGTTTGTGGTTGCGGTCGGCCAAAAGGTTGAGCATTCATGACCGCATAAGGTGGAGGAACATAAGTCATATCTGTGTGAGGGTAATAGTGTTGAGGGGTTCTTTCTGAGAACACCGATCTAGGAGCCCGGTACGTTCTTCCTTCCGATGCTGGCATCACTATTTCTTATTTCTTTTTGCGCTTAGTCATTCCTCCATACCCGCCTTGGATGGCTTGGGAGGTTGCTCTTATGGCCGACTGGCTCAAGATTCTGCCCGTTTTTAGCCCATTTTCAACCATGTCTCCAATTTTTATTGCCTCTAGGAAAGGCTTACCCATGGCGGAAATCATATTTTGAAAGTAGTCTGCTTCTTGGGCCTGCAGGAAAATAGTGACCATCTCTACCGCATCCATTGGAGACTTCACCCTTGATGCCTGTTCGCGCCACTTAATTACATATTCGCGGAAACTTTCGGAGGGCTTTATCTTTAGATTCGCCAAAGAATTCCTGGCTAGCGCAATGTCTATATTGTTCTGAAATTGTCGAACAAAGTCTCGGGCGAGATAATCCCAAATATGCCAACGCGACACATCCTGATCCATATACCACTCTAAAGTGATACCAATCAAGCTTTCCCCGAAATATGCCATCAACAGTTCTTCTTTGCCACCGGCCCCCCGTAACTGATTACAATACTTCTTCAAATGAGCAATGGGGTCTCCGTGTCTGTCATACTTTTTGAATTTTGGTGTTTTAAATCCTGACGGCAAATGTACATGCGGGAACATACACAAGTCTGTATAGGAGACGCTCTTTTGCCCACTCAAGCTTTGCATATTTTTCAAGCTTTGCTCGAGGATTCTCATTCTCTTTGCCATCTCATCCTGCTCTAGGGCCTTGGGAGTCTTGTCCTGCCCCGGTGTAAGCTCATATGGTGGCTGAGAGTAGGTGTATTGAGGATAATGATGAGGGTCAGCCTAAAAGACAGGATTCTGAAATGAGAAGACCGAGAGGTCAAGAGCATGCTTTGGTAGCGATGGTTGTGTAAGCAGAGGATGGTGGGGTTGTGAAGATGTTGGGAGCAATCCCAGATGGGAACGCTTGGGGGTGAGCCTCAGAGGGTGTTCCAAAGAAGTTAGCAGTTATAGTAGGTTTCCTAGAGGAATATTTGGGCGGCTGATGGGGACGGTGGTAACCCCTCTAGATCTAGGGAATAACTCCGGGAATCCGGGGATAGTGCTTGGGGGTTCCTTTCCGTTATTCCAAGCATCCCACATTTCCATCAATCGCAGGCGCATGATCTGATTTTCTTCAGCTATAAGGGATTTAGAGGTCGGGACCCTCGAGATAGGGTTGTCTTCGGGTATGGGGATTGCAGGCAGAGTCATTTCAGATGACATCACTATATTTCCTTTGGATCTGGTGAAGTATCGATGCGAGGCCAGCTTACCACAAACCAACCACTGTTTCTAAAACACTCAACTGGGAATGACAGCAACAACGGTTAGTGTGAAACGAGTAACAGATAGGAGACTGCACATTGGAGTGTGATGCACCTATACAGTTAAATGAATTTCTACATGTTTGCCACGGTTGCATGCGTCATCCCGGCTTTTTTTCTTATACCTTTTCTCTTTTTGTTTTGTTTTTCTCTCATTTTCTTTTCCCTCTTTTTCATTTTCTGCTTTTTCTTTTCTTTGGCCATGGTTTTCTCCCAATGCCTTATTTTCTTCCTTTGTGTTTCTTTTCTCTCTTGTTTTTTGCCTTTTATTTATTTCCTCGTATTTCTCTTTTTTCTATTTTCCTAGGATTACATTCGAATCTTATGTATATTGCCTACGTATCATAACTCCGCATAAATCAGACCATGCGTAGTTCTTGTAAATTAATGCAAAAACAAGAAAACAAATTTTGGGATTTTCAATTTTTCATTAATAACAACGGCGATTACGAAGCTACTAGCACTATTTTTGTTTTTCTTTTCTTTAATAAAGGAAATGAAAAAAAATAGACTCAAAAAAGCAAAAATACAGACTCGATTAACTAAGAATACATCAATGCTTTAAATCCTGGGGCCCGCGGGGCATCATTCGGCATCGCCACGGGCCTGCGTGCAAGACCCCTTTGCAACTGATCTAAATCATTCATGACCTGGCGAACAAATATCATCACTGAGCAAAGGACGCAGTACGACCCATTCGCTCACCGGCCTGACACTTCATAACGATATAGTTTGCAATGCTTCGGATCCTTTCCCTGATTCGGCCCTTTTCTTGGAGGAGTCGACTTATTTGGTGGGTACGAGCCTCTAGCACCTGAGAGTCCTGGAAGTGAATGTGTTGTAGCAATTTTATTTCTTTTTTCATTTCGGCAATAAACCCATAACACTGGTCCCTCTCGGCTTGGAATTCTTTGTCCCGTTGGGCTGCCTTTTCTTCCAGGGTATTCATTTTTCTTTTCATTTTGGCAATGGTTCCCTCGTAGTTTCTCTTCATTTGTTGCACAAATTGGGCTCTTTATTCAGTATTCTTGCCCCAATGTTCCCGAAGTCTTGCCATGTTTCCCTCAGATTTTTCTAATTCTTCCTGGCAGTCCAAGACTTGTCTTTTTAAATCTTTAATCAACCTTTCATCAGATAGACTTCTTTCTTGGTTCCTGGCATCTATTTTCATTTGCTTAATTTGGCCTTTGAGCGTTTCATTCTCCTAAGCTAACTTCTTTTTATCTCCTTCATCGGCTGCAGCCTATATACTCTTGTCGAATTGGAGGTCCCGGACCTGTTGCTCCAACTGTCCTATTTTAGCTCGGTACTCCCTTTCCTTGGCTTGCCAATCCCATTGCACCTGGACTCCATCGGTGAATTGCTGCACGTGTGGCCTTTTAGCGGGTCTCTCTAGGATTTGAAACCTTTTGCCAAACCATGTCAGATATTTGGGATCTACCTCGCCTCTAGCTTGGTCCTATACTATGGTTTTAGGTTCGAGGAACCGGTACTCATTCCATATCTTTCGGATTCTACCTTCATGAAATGCAGCCTTCAGGCCTAACTCAATGACTTGCCTACTCAGGTCTTCATCATTGTGCACTGTCTGGAATCTTCCAAGTTGTCACAAAACCCGGTAAGGAGCGTAAGGATGTATGCTTCGAATACCCATCAAAAGAATATAGGGGACTTCTGCTGATGTGTACACAGCTTCAGTAGTAGGAAGCCACCCATAAGCCCATTCAACTTTATCTGCGGTAAGGGATCTTAACTTCTTAAGCATGACGGCCAGGCCTCAGTACCTTTAGGGAACTCAACACCTGTCACCCGGGTCCCAAATTTTGCAATACAACTCAACCCGGTTAAACCATATTTCATATAGCTTGTGCGGTGACAGAGGTGTTCTTGCATCCACAACTGTAAGAGCAAATTTCAACCTTGAAAGAATTTCCCGCCTTCCCGACATTTGGTCAAAGCTCGGTACATTTCTGCTACAATCAGGAGAACCACTATGCTAGTAGGTTTTTTCATGGAAACATCTAGCATCCCTACGAGGCCGAGGTCTATGTGACCATATTTTCTCGAACAAACCACCACTCCCAGAAAGGCTACCATGAAGGCTAATCCCCGTCGGGCTTCCCATTTGTCTTTATTTCCGGCACGTGTCAAGCCGGTGTTGGGTTCCTAGAAACCTTTTGGGTTACCATACCGGTGATATAGGAAATACAATGTACAACACCCTTCCGCTAGATACGGGTCTTGAATATCCCGGCTGATGTTCAACAAATCCAAAAACCTATGAAGGGTTATCGGTCGTGGGGCCAATGTGTATCTACCTTAGAGGTTCCCGTTGAGACCTGCGTATCCCACAATCTCTTCTAATGTAGGTGTGAGTTCAAAATTTGAAAACCGGAATATGTTACGGGTCCGGTCCCAAAATGGTATTAATGCCTCAATAATATCCTTCCTCGGTTTGATGTTCAATAAATCCACTAGACCGCCCAAAATTTTGACCACAGTATCTTTGCTTCCTTTTCCTAGATCATGCCACCACATATGGAGTTTCAAGGGGATCTCACTCGGGACTGAGAAGGTTTCGATGTTACTTGAAGTCATCCTGCACATTTATTTAGGGGAATTTAATGGCTTATTTTGGAAAAATGGCTATTTGTGCAAAAATTCTTTATTTAGAAGACAAGGACGTGGTTTTGCGAATACGGCCTTTCAGCACTTCTGGGAGGAAGATTTTAAGATTGTGCCTACCAACCGTTTAAAAATGACTTAGGGTGGCTGTTCTTGCAAAAACAACCTCCCGGCGCCCTTTTGGGGACATTCGGCTTATTTTAACAAGAATGGCATCACCCGACTTATTTATGACGAAAATTAAAATTTTTGACATTTTTGGCTATTTTTGCAAAATGGAGGTTGGACCCGACGAGGGTTGCCTACGTATCTCACATCCGGTGAGAATCAAACTAGCGTAGTTCGGGCAGATTTGTCAAAACATAGTATATTTTTGAACAACAATTTTCATTTCCAAATATTTTTCTTTTCCATTTTTTCAAAAATCTGGCAGCATTTCGGTACTATTTGGGCATCGGGTTTTTCAAAACAAATGGTCATCCTCACTTAGTCCTAACACTGCTTATTTTTTATCAATTTTCACTCATTTAGACAAGCCAGTCAACATGCAAAGCCGATCAAATAAATGCACAAGTAGCACGTAAGATGCATCAGGATGATCAATTTATTTCAGGTCACCTGTCCTAGACGGACCCAACCCCTGTGTTGAGTCCCCTAAGTCAAATGTACATGATGAAAACAAACGTCCTACTAGGGATCCGGCATGAGTTTTTGTTCTTCTAGGTTTAAACCCTAGGTTTATTGATCTAGACCTGGCTTACCCGAGCGGATAACTCGAGCCGAGGGGGAGGCAGCGTACCGGGGATACAGAAGCTTCGCCGGCTTAGAAACTTATCCAACCTCGTTCTAAATTGGGAAAGACTCTAAACAGAAGAGAAGCTACACGAAGTACACCCTTCTCCATGATGTAGAAGACTCAGAAAGAGGAAGGAATTCGCGACAGTTTATATACAATTCAACAAATATCAAAGCGGTAAAACATTTAGCACATATAGCATGGAACATGTAGAAAATCAGATAAAGCCAAATATAACAATTGTACTAAGCTCGAAATCTTGAACCCTGAATCGAAATTCTGGGTTCGTGTCCCCAGCAGAGTCGCCAGAGCTGTCACACCTCCTTTTTTACACATCTACCTCGAAGGATAATGTATAAGGGAGTTTTTCCATTTAAAGCGACATTATTCGAAATGGAATTATTTATTTATTTTTAGAGTCGCCACTTGGGATAGGATTGGCTTTTGGTGTCCCAAGTCACGGGTTTAACTTGAATCCCAAATCGAGGAAAATTTCAACTTTCCAGTTGGAGTCTGCGAACTAGAAATTCTGAAGAAGGAATTTTGTTGACCCGAGAAAGGTGTTAGGCACCCCTGGATCCCGTGGTTCTAGCACGGTCGCTTAAATTACTATAAATGGCTAAAATCTAATTTTTATACATGTACAAACCTATAATGCAATTTTAGAATTATTTAATCGCTTTTAGTTTTTAAAAAAAATTAAGAAAGTGAACGTCGTTTAAAAACGTATTTTTGGATCACGTCACATGAAATGCACCCGGATCCTCGACACATTCTTATTCAATGTTTTGGGATTTGGATTTGGGTTGCATAAAATGCACACCCATAATTAAGAAGGTAAGATTATTAAAACGTGCCTAAAGCGACTAACGAGTTATTATCTTTGTGAGAGGCCGTGAAATTCGCTAGACGGCACGCCCTAAATTCTAAATATTTTTAAAATGAATGAATTAGTGAGGGCCCAGCAATTTGTATATTTTTGTTTGGCGAGGCTCGTCTCACTTTATTATTTAAAGGCCAACCTAAAGCAAACTAAGATGTTCTATTTTTATGTTTGTCTCTAAAAGGGCCCAATTAACTCGCATTTACAGATTCGGGTCTCAAGTTCAAGTCAGAATTCAAACAAAAGGGAGGACCCTCTTAGTTTGAACCCGCTACCTAACTCGAAAACCCAAATTTATATTGCAAATTAATACCCCGGATTCCTAATGTAATTTTTAAAGGGTTTTGACTTATAAAAATTTTTTGGGCCTTAGAGGCTTAGCCCAGTTCTGATGTGTGCAGCTGCGTTCATTACTTAACCACTATCCGTTCTGGGCTTCAGTACAGGCCCAACTAATGTACAGGGGGGCTGAGGCAAGGGGGAATAACTGGGCCAAGATTTAGGGCCAATAAGGCCCAAGCCTTCAACGAATTGTGCGGAAGGGAAATTACTGGGTAGAGTTCCACTTGGCCCATTAACAATTAATAGAGATATGTGCTATATCAATCCAGTCCTAGTTATTTGAATAAACAGGAAATTAAACATGTTAAATTACAAATTTTGCTCATGTCTCAATGCCTATTTAACTGATCGTGAATTGGCCCTAAACTACATAATCACTCCTATAAAATTCCTATACCATTAACGACATATGTACGAACCTGTTTACTAACACTCATGTGATTAACCTCAAAGTAGTATAATGACTTGTGAAATTAACATCAGCAATAAACAGGCTACAAATTGTAATCTCAATGCAACACTAACATGGCTCTCACCACCTTAAGTTAGAAAGTTAATATAGTCCAGTCCAATTACAACATTAACTACTAAAACTGGAATTAAACTAAGCTAACATAATACCACTCCAACAGAGATAGAATTTCCATTTCATTTCTTAGATCACATGAACATCACCATAGTTTAGAGCTTGTACCTGGAATTTGGACAAAGTAAAAGGGAAAATTGAGGTCAGCTTAGGCAGCAACAGTTTACAGCAGCAAAATAAACCAGTTTCAGGACCAAGCCAATATCACAGCACACACAGGAGATTAACAGAGATCTAACAGCAACAACACAGTCCAAATCTCACTAGTTCGACCTCAAATCTATCCAGAATTGAACTAGAGCTCAAAACTAACTTAAAACAAAGCAGTGTAACAATTTGTTTTTGGATTTTTACTGGATTTTTGTATGTTTTTGGATTTTTGTCAAGAATTAAGAGTTAAAAGAAGACTTGGGCTATAAGAATGCAGATTTTCGAACTTCCTTAGATTTTGAAGTTCAAATTTGAAATTTTTGAACTTAAGAAAAGGGATTTTGTGAGGAAATTAAAGCTGGAATGTTTTTTGGGAAGTTTCAGACTTCTCCCCTTGTTAATCAAGGCACTAGGGCTGCCTTTTATAGGCACAGAAAGGGGGCGGAATGTTCTGGAAGTGTTTACCCGTTTTTCCCCTTTTTATTTTCAAAAATTGGTTATTAAACCCTAATTTTGTGGTTTGTTTCCCAAGTTACTGCTTTAAAAATACAGAAACTTATACTAAGGTCCCCTTCTAGAAGGCCTTAGGGTGTTCTAGCTTTGCTTTCTAACCTTGGAATATCTATACTACCCTTTCTTGAGTTCTAAAATTACTGATCCTTAACAAACCAACCCATTTTGGATGCCTAAACTACCCTTGATTGCCCCTGAAATTACTAACCAAATCCAACCCCATTTGCCTTAGTTAAAACTTAACTATAGTTAATTCTAGTGAGTCTAAATCAGCTACAACCAATCAACAAAATTAACATTTAGCTCTAACTAATAGGCAGTAAACTATTAAACAATTGAAATTCTAGTAAACTATCATTCAACAACCTATGACTGACTAACAAACAAACGTGAATTCAACAAGTAATGATTAATCAATGACACTAATTTATGAATTTTAAACTACCATTATTAAGCACAGAAGAGGAATCAAAAATAAAATTTAAACGACAAAATCATCAACACTAATTACTGCCAAAAAAAGAAAGGAGAAAAAGAGCATAAGAAAAAAATGAACAAATTAACAGGAATAAAGGAAAATTATATGCAAACTAATTAAAGAAACAGTAGAGACTCACCTATGCAAGGCTGGAATGGAGATTGAAAAATTGATTCGAGCCTCGGAATAATGTTAATCATTTGTTCTTCTCAAAGAACAAACGAAAACGTTATTTCGCGACTCGAATCCAATACCAGACTCGAAAAATCAGACAAAATCGAACAAAAATGAAATCCTAGGGTTTTGCCCTCTTTATGATTCGAGATTCAAGCAGTTCTGGTGATGGTTGAAGGAAGCCAATGAGGGATTCAAGAAGAGGGAAGATTATAGGGTGTGAATTTGGTTAGATTTGGACGAGTTTGCATTTTGACCGAAAATTTGATCCAATATTCGAGAAGTTTGGCTAGGAATTGAGGGATAGTATTTGGGGATTTGGAAAGAGGAGGAAAAGGGGAGCTTGTGGTGAAATTTTGGACGGATTTGGAGCATCGCCGCCGGCGGAGGCAAATTTTGGGTGGATTTGGAGCATCGCCGCCTGCGGAGATACGGTGGGGGTATGGTGGAGCCGGCGAAGGAGCAGGGGTACGAGGAAGATGGAGGGTTGTTTCTATAATTTGTAAAGTGTTATTACACTTTTATGTAAAATGAAGGATTAAATCTGGACCGTTGGATTTGGGAGTATGGACGGTCAAGATCGATTGATGCCAAAATGGCGTCGTTTTGGGGGTAAGGAGGGGCAGGCCGGATCAGGGATTTGGATTGGGATATCAGACGGGTTTGGGGTTTATTGGGGTTTTGGACTTTGAGATCTTTGGCCCAAGGCTGGATTAATTTTTATTTTTTCATTGGTTTCCTTTTCCTTTTCTTCCCCCTTTTTTATTTATTTATTTATTCTATTTATTTTCTTTGCAAATTTAACAAAACCTAATTTAACTTCCAAACTAATTAATTTCCAAAATGAACTAAATCATAATTTTAAAAGAAAAATTAAGCAAAAAGTGAAATTAAAGAACAAAATTGTAAAAGATTTATATATTTATTTTTTGGTATTTTTCTCTTATTTTAGTAATATTAATTAACTAGTAAAACTAAAATTTAAAATCGAATTCTAAATGCAAATGCACTATTTTTGTACTTTTTATGAATTATAACAACTAAAAATGCACACAAAAATGCAAACAAGACACAAAATCATGCAATTAATCACTAAAAATTCAAATAATAAAAGAAAAATTCTAATTCTAATGGATTTATAGGAGTAATTTAAGCATGGCAAAAATCATGTGCTCACACCCCTGTACTGCATATTTACTTTGGGACTATGGAACGCTATTCCAGGAGATCCCCCCAGCATTGCATATTTACTTTGGGACTACGGAACGGTATTCCGAGAGATCCCCCTGCACATTTATGTTTGTGACTACGGGACGGTATCCTGAGAGACCCCTTGTTGTTATATCTATGTTTTGAGCTGCGAATCTTCTATGCTTATATTTTTTTAAATATTTTATGTGTTGTCCGTTCTTTTTCTTCTACTTACTAGCTGGTACGAACTATATTAGGACACTTACACAGGCATACACGTCGCTAAGCAACCTTATCGGTAAGAGGTTTTCTTGATATTGGTGAGTATAGACACACACCCTTGTTTACTTGTCTTCCATGTGAGAATTGCTTTATTGGGCACCTGAGTCGTCAATGCGGTTATGAGGTTTGATGAGGGCACATGCAGTGGCGGATTTAGGAAGGCGGAAGGGGGTTCCGAACTCCCTTCGCCGAGAAATTACACCGTGTATATAAGGCAAAATTTATCTTTAACCTCTATATATTAAGTTTTGAGCCCCCTTAATACAACCCAAAAGTGTAGTTTAGTGGTCAAAGGGGTTCAAAACCTTCATAAGGTTATAGGCTTAATTCCCACTAGCTACAATTTTTTTTGAACCCCCTTCCTTGAGATCCTGCCTCCACTACTGGCCATAGGATGCCAAGTGTTAGGGTTCATGTATTGAGATTCGTATTGTATGATTATGAGATGAGGTATCACAGGGTAATTTATATTCAAAGGATATTTTATTTGGAAGGATTATACTCGAAAGGTATTTATTTTGAAAGAACTATGTTTGAAAGATATTAATTTGAAGGAAGTATATTTCGAAATATCTTTATTAGGAAGGAATATAGTCTAAAGATTTCTATTTGAAAACTTATGGGTGAAAGATTTATACTTGAAAGTTTTGACTAATTGATTAGAGTTTGTTGGCTGAGACCTGATGTGAAAACTGTCATTGTTGCTGAGTTATTACTTGTCTTTACTGTATTTGTGATTTCAGATTTGGGTTGTATTTCCATTCACTCTTTTGTGTCCTTATTATGCTGTTCCGATGTTGCTTGTTGTTTCCTTCCTTATTGTAGTTATTGTATTATTAGGCATATCGCGTAGTGTTATTATATAGATATCATGTTCGGTTGTTCCTATACCTATACTTTTTCAGTTTATTAGACCAGTAGGTATCTTGATTGTTCCTCGTCACTACTCCACCGAGGTTAGTCTTGATACTTACTGAGCATCGCTGTGGTGTGCTCATACTATATTTATATATATTTTTTGTACAGATCCAGGTATTGGACCGTTAGTAGTTGTGCGGATCGTTGTTGTGGAGACTCAAGGTAAACCTGTTGTAGCATTCGCAGGTTTCGGAGTCACCTTCCTATATTTGTATTCACACTGTTTTACTTATTCGAAATAGTTGTAAATAGAAGTTGTAGCAAACTCTGTAAATAGTCTTAGGTATTACTACCGGTTTTGAAAAATTATAAATTCTATATATAAAGATTTTTATATCGAGACTGTTAAACGTTTTGTATTATTGTTGGTATTTAGTAAAATGTTATGCTTACCTAATCCCTAAGACCAGGTACCATCATAAAACCCAACGGAGGAGATATTGGGTCGTGACAAAATAACTATGTACTCTTACTCTTAAAGTTGTGTTTTCATTTCGGATGTGTAAGATATGAAAGAATGTTGTGTAATGGAACACGCCATTCAGAAAAAGGACTAAGATGTTTGATGTTGTATTTTAAAAATCTAATTATTCAGTTTAAATCTTCAAAACTCTTTTTCTTTGCTTGGAAAAATGAAGTTTTATTTACATAGAATTCAATAATTTAAAAAAAAATTAAAATACTAACAAGGCAAAATAATTTCGCAACCACTTAAACTTACACCAGCTTGCGGTCTTTGGTATATAAACTTTAAAGTATCCCATTTTAACACTTCAACTCATTAGAATGAGTATTACCAATAAACACTAATTTTTCTACTAACAATGATAATAAACCCTAAATCTTTTGGTACAATTCATACCAAATCCATGCTTCTAATTTTATTAATGTAAAATACACTGGCTTGGCCAATCTTAACATGTCAGGAACTGTGACATAGTTATTGTTATTATCGGATTGGACACTTGCTCTGCTACTATGCTTTTATTTTACGGAATGCCGGGCTAACATCTGTTATAAGAATTGCATGATCGTCTCGAGGATATTGTAGTTCTGCCTATGCATTTGCCATAAATTTTCTCGTTGCATACTGCTGGTTTTTGTAATGCACGATAGGTCAAACCTCGTTGAGCTGCAAGTTTAGTTACGAAAAATAAAACATAAAATATTACTCACTTGGTCTCATATTATTTGTTGTGATTTTTTTTTACGCGCCCTTTAAGAAATATTCATTAATTAGGAAAAGGATGAGACTATTTTTATGTCTTAAGATAAAATTTCTCTTCATTGAATATTTAATTCTGTTTATGTATTATCTCCATCTTCAAGAATAATTATTACTAAGGTACAAAAAAAAATAATTAATTTTGTCTTGAACTTCTAAAATAAAAAATAATTTGAGACAACTATTTTTAGTAACCGCAACTGATAATACGAAACAGAGGAAGTACTTCTAGAGGCAGGTTGGATTATACTCTCCTTTTTTTGTGTGTCTCATTTTGTGTTGCACTATATTTTTATTAGTATGTTTACAAAAATGACACAATCTTATCTTACGGAACAGTTTAGATTTAAATTTCTAATTTTAACCTTAATTTTAATCTTTTATAGCCATAAAAAGTCTCATCATATGTTCAATACCTCAAATTTTTAAATTGTTTTAATTTCTTCGTTAAATTTGTGACCAGTCGAACATCGTCACTTAAAATTGAAATCGATGGGAGTAGAGGTATACGTTTAAATGGTACTGACGACATTTTTACAGTTCTATTTTTGTATGCTTTTAACTTTTGGTCAAATTACGTGCTTTTTAAAAATATCTTCCAAAAACTTTAATTACAAAAAAGAAAATGTGATTTTTAATTCGTCTAGTCCTAATTAATGGTGTGAAATGTTCCAAAGAGAGAATAGTAATACAAAAATATCGAACGTAATTTTACCTGGAGGTGAATATTGTTCAGTTGCTCCTGGAGCTGAACCAGATTTAGAGGGATGCGTTTGAATTCTACTGCCGCCAGGATCTGTTATGTAAATAAATTTAAGTTACATATAATGACAATACAAAATTTTTCGACACAAAAAAAATATATTTATAATCATCTAATATTTGTCAGATTTTGTAAATATACTTTACACTATTAGTACATAGAATTTAAATTCAATTCAAATAAGAACAAATTGTTTTTGGATAGTTGTTCTGTGGGCCAACAAGGTTTGTTTGTGCAGTCCTTTATTTTCTTTATTAAAGAGATATTTTTTGTTTTATTTTTGGAAAGAAGTATGAAGATGAAAACACAAAACAAAATTTTCTCATCATTACATTCCAAATCCAAATACTCATGAATATAAAACAAAACAAGAATAGAGCAAAAACAACATGAAAAGAAAAAAACTGTTTTCTAGTCCAAAAGTCACCGTACTATTTTGAAGCAGAAATGTTTTAAATCTCTACATGGTATATTTCAAAATTGCTTAAAAATTCTTCACATCAAATAATAATAATAATAATAAAGTTGACAATAATTAGGATAAATAAACAATTATATTAAAGTGAAGGGATTACAAAACCTGGTAATCTGCGAGAGGAAGTTGTTGATGATAGACAGAAAATTAAGACAAGAAAAACTATGAAGAAAAAAGAGAATGTTTTGTGATTCATGGCTTCAAAAGCTATAGGGAAAAAGAGGAAGAAAATCAAGAAAAGGGAATTCTTTACAATATGAGATGTTTAATTAATTAATAAGCTTAAATGCCGACTCTTATAAGGAATTGAGAAACGTGTGGACCATTTTATGTTAGAAAATTCTTACTTATTTTATCCCATTTTGTGGGTCTTGACTTGTGAAGTCTTTGGACCAACATCAATTGCTCCACTTCAAGTCTTCTCAAGCTGAAGATTATAATAATGTCTCGGTCATCGGTCATCGGTGGATCACGATTCAAATATTTATAAATATTTGGCAAAATATATTAAACTATCCTTAAACTTGACTCAGATGATTAGTATCCTCCTTGAACTATGCCTGATCTTAATTATCCTCCACCCATAACTTGGCCTTTTGAGAGTCATTACCCCCTAGACGCTGATTTTGTCAAAATATATTTGAGTCTATTTTTTGGTAAATACATGTTTGTTTAAAAAAATTATCCATATTTTGACAAATTTCCAAAATTCAAATCCTAAAACCAGCTCAATAGCTTGGTTTGGCCCAAAATATTTGCAATTATATATTTTATAAATTGCCCTATACTTTTGTACTTTATAAAAGAGCGTACTATTTATTATTTTATAACAATGCTTCTTCTTCTTTTCGGTCATCTGGTAGTGTATTATATAGTTCATTGTAAAAATGATAATTTTGTACTAAATTTATTTATGTTCAGGACTATGGTTTGCGATAATATAATGAATGTTATTGATGAAGGTAGTTTTGAGTATTTGTGATAGTTTTTGGAACTGGTGGGTATTTTTTTTTTTTTAAAGTGAAATATGTTTTTGATACTCATGTCCAAACACATTTTTATCTTCAAACCAAACTTCAACCAAATCAGATTTTTCAAAACAAGTTTGAGAATCTTTGGCCAAACGCAAATTTAGTGAATTTCTAAATTCACGTGAATCCATAATCTTACCTCTAAACTTGCCCATGTAAGCGGTGAGTCTTTTCTAAGAAAAGAATGAGTCAATACTCAATTAGCTAGCCTTTTTCAAGAGCTCAATTATTGGTAAGTTATGATATTATACATCTATATAGGAAAGAGGAAAGTCTATAATTAAATTAAGATATATGTTAGAATAATTCTCATAAATACTTAAGTATGAAAGCAGAACTCCGTCCATAATAGAATGATACATTCAAATTTCGAGAGTGACACTTCTTAATTTTGAGCATATATTCGAACGTAGAATATTTATATTTTTTAAATAAAATTTATATATTTGGTAACTATACAAAAAGTACTTCAATACAATAATTAACTATTTAACATATTTAAAAGGTATATGAAAAAGTCGCAATCAAAGAATAAATCCCATTAACCTATTACATTACTGCTGCTATTGTTTGTTGTTTTATTTTTATTATACCTTGAATTGAGGGCCTATCAAAAATAGTCCATATCTTTATAGGGTAGGAGGTAAGATCTTCCTGTATACTACCTTCCCCATACTCCACGTATGAGATCAACGTGGGTTTATTGTTGTTGTTGCAAACAAAGAGTAAATCATTTGACTCTCGAAATTCGAACAATATTATTCTTTTTGGGACGGATAAAATATTACTTTTCTCTAGACGTCTTAAGAAAAATGATTGATTGAATATGTTCCTTCCTCATATTTTCCAACAGCAAGACCGAAGGATCTGTCGTCAATTTAGATAATCTAAATTACAGGATGCTCAGGGTTTTCTTGAGGAATGTCACCGTATCCTTCACACTATGGGTATTGTATATTCTAGTGGGGTTTCTTTCACGGCATTCTAGCTTAGAGGAGTGACCTACCAGTGGTGGTGAGCATACGAGTTGGGTAGTCCGGCTGAGGCAACTTCACTCACTTAGACTCAGTTTTCAGAAATGTTCTTGATGGAGTATGTTCCTCAGAGTCTCAGAGATGTATGGCGCGCAGAGTTTGAGCAGTTGCGCTAGAGTATGTAGTCTGGTTCAGTGATTTATCCAGACATGCACCTGACCTGGTTGCTATTATCAGAGAGCGTGTCCATCGATTTATTGAGGAGCTCCGCCCTAGTATCAGATTCAGTATGGCATGAGAGTTGGAGATGGACATCACATACCACCAGGTGGTTTCAATTGCTAGGGTATTGGACGGTATGCCAGGAGAGGAAAGCTAAGAGACCTCGAGATTCTGGCACATATAATAGTTATTGTGCCCTTGCAACAGCCTGTCATGGTAGAGGCTATGTGAGCCGTCCAATTCATTCAGCACTTCCAACTTCCAGCGGCATTCTGACTACTCCCAGATCTCATGTTCCATATTATGCACCAACAGTGTCTATTGTGCCTCCTGTACGGCGTGTTTTCAGCGGTCCGAGCCAGTCCCAGCAACCATGTCCTCTGAGGGCTTTTTTCGAATATGTTCCACTCGTCATATAGTGAGGATTGCCCCAAATTTAGGAGGAGGGCACCTCCACAAATTTCGTGTAATGACCCAAAAGGTTATCTCATATTTTAAAATCTCATTTTCTTTCTCTTCAATTTACGTATGCAATCCGAGCGCGTTTCCAAAAAGCCTTTATATGAAAATTTGAGAAAATATTAAGTTTTGCCTTTAAATTTGATTTAAGTTGACCTCGGTCAATATGTTGAGTAAACAGACACGGGCCCATATTTTGACGGTCCCGGAGGGTCTATAGAAAAATATGGGACTTGGATGTATGCCCGGAATTAAATTCCGAGGTCCCTAGCCTGAGAAATGAATTTTTGAAGAAAATTGTTCAACTGAAAATATAATGGTTTTTAGAAATTGAATAATGTTTGATCTTGTTGGTATCAGGCCTGTATTTTGGTTTTGGAGATCGATACAGGTTTAATATGATATTAAGTCATGTTAGTGAAATTTGGTGAAAAATGGAGTTTATTTGACCGGATTTGGACCTTTGGTTGAAAAGTTAGAATTTTTTAAACTTTCTTGAAAATTTCATGCAATTTGGTGCTAAATTCGTAGTTCTAGGTGTTATTTCGGCGATTTGATCATGCGAGCAAGTTCGTATGATATTTTAAGACTTGTGCGCATGTTTGATTTGGAACTCCAACGGCTCGGGTGAGTTTTGGATAGGCTATGGAGTGATTTAAACATAAGGAAAAATTGTTGGTATGCTTTAGGTCTGCGGACTTCGCATTTGCGAAGTCCGGCTCACAAATGCGAGCATCGCCTTTGCGAAGAAGCTTCGCATTTGCGTTTAGTAGGGATGGGAGGGGACCTTCACAATTGCGAAGCTTAACATCGCATTTGTGATAAGAACATGTCGCATTTGCAAACAAGTGTTCGCATTTGCGATAGTAGCAGGTCCTGGAGATTCTTCGCATTTGTGATGGAGTGTTCACATTTGCGAGGTTCTCATTTGCGAACCCCTAATCACAAATGCGATATCTGCAACTGTTCAAAATAATTTTGGACAGGATTTTCATTCATTCTCCCATTTTTCAAAACCTAAACCACAAGAGGCGACTTTCCAAAGACCATTTCTTCCCCAAATCATAGGTAAATGATTCTTAACTCATTTCTTGCAATCTATTTTATCTTTTTACAAGATTTTATCTTAGAATCTAAGGTTTTTCATAGTGGAATTAGGTATTTTTGGGTAGAACTTAGGATTTTGAAATTTAGGAATTTGGACCTCAAATTGAGGTCAAACTCCAAATCACATTGTATATTCGGGCTCGGAGGTAAATGGGTAATCGGGTTTTGGTCCGAACTTCGACTTTTAACAAAGCGGGCCCGGGGTCAATTTTTAATTTTTTGGAAAAATATTGGGAAACTTGTAATTATGTATTGGAATTGATTTCTTTAGCGATAATTGATATTATTAAGTTAATTATGATTGGATACAAGTGGTTTTGAAGTTGAATCTAGAGGAAAAGCGTTGGCAGAGGTTTGATTTTTCGTCCGTGGAATCGAGGTAAATGTTGTGGCTAATCTTAGCTTGAGGGAATATGTATTGTTTCCTTATTTTCTACATGTTTAGTTGTTGAGTATGACGTATAGGTGAGGTAACGAGTATTTATACGTTGTTGTCAGGTCATAGCATGCAAATGAGTCTTATACTTGTGACTTTCGTGTTTCTTTACACGTACTGTTCATGCTTAAACTGGTTATTCTTCATGTTAAACAAGTCTTATTATGTTTTCCTGGTATTGGATATTTGTTGAGTATTGACTCAAGTTGAGATTTATATTGTCAAGTTAAATGTTGAAACGAGGTTGTTTATTGATAATTCCCTTGTTGGGTTGTTATTATTTCTACTATTTGGGTGGGGAGGAGTATAAAACACGAAGGGTGATGCCGTGCAATATTTTGTGAGTGAGTGATAAAGCACGAAGGGTGATGTCTTGCAATATTCTGTGAGTGCTAATACATGAAGGGTGATGTCGTGCCGTTTCTATGGTTTCTTATGGTAAAGACGGGAATAAAAGAACGAAGGGTGATACCGTGCACATGTTACTATGTTATTATTTCTGTTGGTTCAAAGCATGGTATTTACTGTGTTTATGTACTATACTATTTTCAGAAATTGACATTCCCTCAGCATGTTTCCCCCTTCTCATTATTATCTGTTCAATTTTCGTAATTACTTTTTTCTCATATATGATTTAACTACACATGTTCATGCTATTTGTCGTGTCCTAGCCTCGTCATTACTTCGCCGACGTTAGTCTTGCATTTACTAGTATATGGAGTCGGTTGTATTGATACTGTACTCTGCACTTTCTATGCAGATTTCGATGTCGGACCTTATTGATTATAGTCTGATTGTTGCCTTCAGTCCATCAAGAAACCCAAGGTAGATCTGCCGGCGTTCGCAGATCTTAGAGTTCCCTTCTCTCTATTTTAGTGTTGATACCCAATTTTTCCCTATGTATTTTTATATGCAAAATACTTTCAAAATAGTATGTACATACATATATAAGCATGCCCAAGAGTTTTGGTATTTTTTCTAATTTTTAAAGATTTTAAAATCATTTTATTGTCCATTTTAGTAGTATAAAAATCAGCAACTATTCCCAAAAAATCATTCTTTTTGTGAATAATTTATTTTATTCTCATATTTACACCAAAATATAATTAAGGTAATTTTTATATTATTTTTTTGGTATTTTAAAGTTAAAATTGCATGTAATTGCAATTATAGCCTATATTATGATTAATAGCATTTTATAATTTTAAAATTATTTTTAGTGTTTTTAAACTATTATTTATATAGTATTTGTTGGGCTAACGCTTTTAATTTACTTTTAAAACCATTGTTGCTATTTTTATAAAATAAAAAAGAGGAAAAGTGGCCATTTAATTTCTAGCCCTAACTATTTCAATTTTAGCGTAAATCAGCCCCCAATTAACACCCAATTCAAATTTCAAATGGTCCGGCCCAATTCCTAAACTACCCGCCCCTGATCCAACTAAGCCAACCCGCACGGCTCCCCATTAAATTCAGGCCGCCGTTCCGTTTTTAATCCACCAACACCCCTTAACCCTAAATCATTTTTCACCCAACCAGCCGCCTCTGAAACCCTCCCCTCTCTCAAACACTCTTGAACCTTCTCTAAACCTAGCCGCCTCTCACCATCTTCCACCTGGAAACCTACCGGAATCCATGGCTTCTCAGGCCATCGGAGTCTTACACTCACCTCCTATTACCCTCATGTGCCTGATATTTGAAGGTTCAAGGTCAGACCTCCAAGGCCTTCACCCAGACCTTCGCCGATACAAGGTTTTCGGCCATCCCCGACCCTGCTCCGGCATATCCTAGCCTCCCGAGTCTGATTCCAATCTTATCCGACTTAGATGGGACCTTTTCCAAGCCTTTCTCATTTTAGGGTTCTTCTGAAATCCTAACTAGTCAAGGTTTTCTCCAATTCCTCTTAGATCTGTTGTATATCTATGATCTATTTGAGTTTTCAAACGATTTCCTCAACTTTTCTTTCTAAAATTACTTTTAAAATTGCTCTTTTTTCAATTTAGGGTTTTTTGAAATGCTTAAAATTTTTCTCTGACTTTTCTTTCCCTTTTCTTTGTATGTATTTGTCTTTGCTATGTTCTTATGTTTTCTTTTCTACTATGCATGTTCTTCTACTGTATTTTCTATATTCCATTCTTTTCTTCTACTGTGTTTTCTATGCTATGATCTCACATGCTTTCTCACTATGTTCTGCTATTTACTTTTCACTATGATTTGATATGCTTCGTCTACTATATCCTTCTATCATGTCCTTAAGGGTTGTTGTTTCACTTCTACTTTACCTTGTTTTAAGTTTCTTCTAAAGGACCCGTTTGAGCATGTTTTCCTCTACTGTTTCGTCTACTCTCATTATACTTTGAATTAGTTTCTTCTCTCTATTTGCTTTGAACCGTATTCGCTTGTTTTCTCATGAGATTCTGAAAAGAAATCTATGAGTATGTTGCATCCTCATCTCTGTATTTGACTCGAGGAGGAAACCTTAGAATTTTGGGGGTTTTCCTCCGAGTTTGGTCATATGATCATACTAGGGTTCTGTTTAAGAATCCTGGACTCTTTTAGACTTATTTCTGAGTCTATTTACTAAATGTGAATTTCTCTTGTTTGCACACAATTCTGATTCTCCTGCACTAGACTCTTTTTGAATAGCATGACAAATTTCTTCGTGTTTAAGCATGTCTGTATGCTTTTATATGTGTGCTGAATCTTTCTTCAAAAGGTTTTCCAACTCATGATTGAATCAGAATCTTTTTTCTAGGGTTCAATTGATTGTTACGTATTTTCCTTAAGTAAAACCTTTTCTTCACCTTTTTTTGACTGGGTTCATTCATGCCAAATATTTGGACTTCTGATTTCTTGGCTATTAATTGATTCTCTTTCCTTGATTATACAACCGTGTACTATCAGAACCTTGTCCTTAAATAACTTTTATGTACTTGCCCCTAATTTGCTACTTTGCAAAAGAGTTTGGTTAATTTATTTCCTTAATTAATTTATACCCTTTTGAACCTGAATCATTTAATTAAGGGAGGTTTTGTGTGATTGATTAGCAATCACTTTTCAAATCATTTCTTACCTTGTTCTGCCCGTTTTCTGCACTATAAATACACGACTCTTTCTTTTTTACAACAGAACTTAATACACTTTAGACTTCACTTATAATTTTCCCAATCTCTTCTAAACTTTCACTTAAAAGTATTCTTGTCTGCACTTTGGCTTTCACGAGACTACTGCTTTCACTTTGTTTGTCTCTTTAAAACTGGTATGTCTTAATTTAATTCTTAGCATCATGCCAATGTGTTTACTTACAGTCTTTGTACCTATGTCTATTTTCTGCAAAATTGGACATTGAAACTAGCATGCCTATATGCTACTGCTTGCTTCTCTTTCTTGTGAACACTTGCTCCCTATCCCATTACCCTGCATATGTTTGTAAGTGGGGACTCAGGGCCTGGCAACACAAATTGTTATCCATGAACTGAGTTTTTTTTACCCCCTAACCCCTAAGTTGGCTGGAGGGTGTGCCAGTATGTCTCATTGCTAGGAATGCCCTTTGCCTACTATTTCCTTGTATCCTGCTTCTATTATGGATTCCCATATCCCACTCCCCTATGTATGCTGAGTTAAAGTTCATGGCTTGGCAGCATCCAAATGGCTGTCCAGGTCTAAACCTTGTCACACCTCCTTTTTTACCTCTCCACCCGAGGATAGTACAAGGAAGTTTTTCCAATTCAAGTGACATTATTGGAAATGAGATTATTTATTCAATTATACTCAAAGTCGTCACTTGGGATAAGTTTGTGTCTAGTGTCCTAAGTCACCGATTTATTTTAAATCCCAAATCGATGAAAATTCGACTTTCCTTTTAAAGTCTACGAACCAGAAATTCTGAATAAGGAATTTTGTTAACCCGGGGGAAGGGGTTAGGCATTCTCGGATTCCGTAGTTCCAGCACAGTCGCTTAAACTATTATAATTGGCATATTATCTTATTTTAATATATGTTTTAACCTATGGTGCAGTGTAAACTTATTAACCACTTTTAATTAATTTTAAGAAGATTTCAACGTCATCTAAAATACGTCTTTGGACCACGCCACATGAAATGCACCCGCAGCTCGAGACATATTTTATTTAACGTTGTGAGATGGATTTGGGTCACATGGACTGCGCATCCGAATTTAGGAGGGTAATATTATTAAGGAAAAAGGTCTGGATTTATCCTTCTACTATAGTATATTTTTTACATGTGTCCCCCATTATACTTTTCGTCCATTTTCGCCCTAGCCGTTAACAACTTTTCAGATTTGCCCCTAACCCTAACGGCCCTACACTGTAGCAGCTGACGCATCCAATTTTTTTCCATGTCAGCTGCTATGTCATATTAAAAAAATAAAAAGCTGCATGTAGAAACATACAAGTGAAAAAGAAGGGACTTTAATGTGCCTTAGACCCCTCCCCCACACCACCACACGCGTCGTCCTCATCACCCAACACCCTTCATTCCCCCTAGAATCTTTCATTTATCTTTCTAACCATTTTTTCTTTTTTATTCCTTTTTTAATTTTACTTTTTTCCTTAATTCAAGAAATGATTCTCACAAGATTGATACAAAATTTTCAAACTGCTACCAGTTTTAAAAGAAATATTTAAATCTGAAATTTTAAAGTTCAACAATGGCTAAGCCAATGAATCACATTTAATGCTAATTTTCAACTTGATTTTAAAATTTTTCAATACTACTACAGTTACTAAATCAATTCTTAAAGTTTAATTCAACCTCATATGCAGAATATCCCAACCCAGGATGAGGCTTTAAATTTTTGATAATGGACTTTCAAGTCTCTTACTTGAATCTGACCCAACAACGAACACATCCATTTAATTCAAAATTTAAAAATTCAATTTACTATCATGTTATTTCATTTTGGCTTCGATTGTTTGTTTAATTTTTTTGTTCCGGTGAAAATGGTGTGAAGGAGATGACATGGTGTTTTGATGAGGAAGAAAGAGATGTAAAGAAAAGGAGGAAGAAAATGAAATAAAAATAGAAGTAAAAATAGAAAATGAACAGATTTGGAGGGGAATAGGTGGGTAGAGATTGAAAAATAGTGGATTTTAAATGGGAATCAGGTATTAAAATTAGGGGTGGGGGAATGGCCCCATATCTTGACTCATTATGTGGTGAATGACACACTGTCATCTGACTTGGTAGCTGACATAGGAAAAAATTTAAGGGGTCAGCTGCTACAGTATAGGTCTGTTAGGGTTAGGGATAAATTTGAAAAGTTTGTTAACGGTAGGGGCGGAAATGGATGAAATGTATAACGAGGAACACATGTAAACAATATATAATAGTAGAGGGACAAATTTGGACCTTTTTCCCTATTGTTAAAATAACACGCCTAAAGCAACTAGGCGTTGTTAACTTTGCGAGGGCCATGAAAATTCAACTAAATAGCTAAAAAAAATCATTTGGTCTATATCCTACCCAATAAATTTGAAGCCCACCACAAAACATAACTAAATTGTATTCCGTCAAAGAAAACCCATTATGCAATCTAAACTACTCATCCATTTCAGATTACTAAAGTCATATATGGCCAATGTTAGCCACAGAATTCAACTGGCCATTAATCCACTATAACTAATGTCTATATGTAAACCAAAACAAAAGGGTGAATCGACAACATTAAAATCCATTTTTGATAAATAAACAATTGAAAATTGGTAAGTTAAGTAATTCCAATTAAATATCAGATGAGATAGTGAAGAACAATGTTTAAACTATAGGCAAGATAGGAGCAACAATAGCAGTAAGTAAATCGCAGAAAACTGAACAATCCAAACAAATTTGCAAAATTATTGAAGATTATTATATTAATTACTCATGAAAACACACTAAGAGAGGAAAAAGGACCTTGATTGCTGCATATGCTCTAACATTCACATGGAAAGAGAAACTCCCAAATAACAATCCTAAAACAATCTGTAGAGCAGGACTTCGACGAACCCGGCAACCTCGAATCGGCCCAGATTTGAAAGTGCAGATTTAGATGAAATTGGGATTGTTCCAAGCTCAATTTTTCGTTGTTACTCTTTTTCTTTTGCTGCCGTTGGTTCATAGGAATTTAGGAATTGCTTTTTTATTTTTTGCTTCGGAATTCCTAAAGTCCACCGTTAAACGAACGTATCTTTCTTGTTATCTGGTAATTGTTGTAATGCAATGTGAAGAAATAGAAAGAAATTGGGACAACCGTAGCTTTGGGATCTTGAATAGTCACTTTTGAATTTGCTGCTTCTCAAAGTTTTTTGTTCTTCAAGAAAAGCTTTGTCATGTGTGTGATTTTCGGAATTTCGAGAATGGCAGTTTCCAAAATTAAGAAGAACGGCGGATGGGATTTTTTTGTGTGTATGGTGTTTAGAGACAAGGTACTACTCCCTCCTGTCCAAAATAAGTTATTTTTTAGGTATTTTCACACAGATTAAGAAATTCACCTTTTAACATTAATTAGCAATAGAATTGACCATATTAACCTTTACTTCTCACATAAACACTCATAACACATATTCCAACACTATTTACTCCAAGGACAATGTAGGAAAAAAATAATTAATTCATTCTTGAAATCTGGAAAAATCACTTATTTTGGACCACAAGAAAAATGCCAAAAAATCACTTATTTTGGACCGGAGGGAGTATTATATAGGGGTAGGGATTAGGTTAAGAGTATGGAGCTTCAAATTATGGGTTAGGGAATTGGGCCAAAGACTAAAGAAAATGGACTACAAGATTTATAAAGACGGGATAAACCAACCTAAAACTAATTCCTCTTTCTAAAATTATGTACAATTATAATATATAAAAATATAAAACTAATTTTAATTAATTTAACTATAGAACATGAAACTATTTTTGTGTTTTCAAGATTATATAAAAATAAAGATAAGGTACTATTTTTGTATATTTTTTTATTTTAATTTTCGAAAGATAAGTAAACTAAAAATATATATTTTTTTTTTTGTAATTTTTATTTTTTAACTAAAGTAAAAGAGTCAAAATTAGCTGAAATAGCGATATTAGACCTAAACTAAATATTTACATGCTAAAATGGGTAAAATTTTGAGGAGGGTAAAAAATCACATGTCTACAAACCTAACCTTGAACAGGTCCTAACTCCCTTATTTAAAACTGACAGGCTGGTCAGGGGTGTGCCAGCACCCCAAATTGCTAGGCATGACCACCGGTTTGGCATTTCCCCTACTGTACTTACACTTACTCTTAGACTCTAAGTTCTTCCCCCCTCCTATGAGCCCTGCCTTGGGAACCTTGAGTTCCCTCTGAACTTAGACATTTGAGGGCTGGCCCTTCCACACTGCACTACAATTTAATTTTGCAATATATTTGGGTGTAAGCACTGCCCGGAATTCATTTGAGATTCTTAGGGAACTCTGACACATGCCAAATAAGAGAAAGGCTTTGGAATTTGGCTTTTTGGAGTTGGTTTACTTCATGCTTCAGACAGAAGCCTGAATCAGGCTCTCCTTGATTGTGATCGTTAGCTTTCTGATGTATTTTTACTTTTCTTTATTCATTCTGAGTTGTAATAATTTGTAATAACTATGGGGTATATAGTAAAAATGGGGAGGGTCTCTTATGTTATACATGCGAGGTAGACATCATGCCTTAGGTTTTTTTTTCTTCTTCTCGTTTTTCTGCAATCACAATGTCTTCCTTTACGAATCTGCATGTAGATATCCTGCCTATAGGTCATTTTTTACATCATACATTTAGAAATCCTGCCTATATGTCATCTCATTACGCAATCAGAAATCATGTCTACAAGTTTATCCACATCTACATATAGATATCCTGCATATAGGTCATTTCATTGTACATTAGAAATCCTGCCTATAAGTATGCATGTAGAGACCATGCCTATGAGTTTATTCACATTTGCATATACACATTATGCAAACAGTCTATAGGTTCTAGTAACGCACTCTAGATACCATGCCTATAGGACTCCTGCACTTAAAAATATCAAGCACGCCTCGAAAATATGCCTATTAATAACTAACTGAACTTGAATCGTCCACAAGTCTAGAACCAGTGTAAAGTCATTTTAAAATCTGCAGAACATTTATTTGCTTCTAAAATTAGTAATCTTTCTTTAAAAATCAGTATGCCACTCGCAATGTTAGATATCATGTTTGCAGGCCTCATCTAGGTAAACCTGTAGGTTATTAATCAATTATATCAGTCTACTAATTCCAACCAGTAGGTAGGTCTAATTCCGATTTCTTATCTGAAATGTGTAATAAGGCAGTCTGCCTCCTTAACGCTAAGTTTAATTCAGATCGAAGTCAGTATTTGAAGTCATGCTACATATATTTGCCTTTAAGTGAGGAAGCCTATTTGAGCCTTAATTGCTGTTTGTTTTCCCCTAATTGCTTATGTGTTCTTATTTCTCGCCTTAGACTTTTATCCTTTTAAACCCTAAAAAGCCCAAATTCCCTCCCTTTTTAGGATTAGTAGTCCTAAATGCCTCCGGGACTGATAGGATTGTGACGAGTACAAGCATGCAATAAGTAAACGAAACCATTTCGCATTCGATACCTTAATGGGGTGGGAAAGTGTAGATATGGAGATGATGACCGATGCACTAATATCACGTGTGACCCCTCTTCTGAGGAGTGATTGCTGGATATTGCATTGATGTGAGCCATATTAATCATAAACCTAGGACCCCGCTCCCTTTATTAGTTTTCATCTATTTAAATCCTTCCATAAATTTCTGCCCTCTCTACTTACCTTCAAAAGTTTTCAACTTATTTGCAATGTTATATGCAAGTCCCTCTATTTGAACCCCTAATTGCTTACTTGATTATATGAAGTCACAATTGTAACATGGCCGGGAACCACACTAGTGGATCTTGAGGGGTGCCTAACACCTTGCCCTCGAGATATTTCTAGCCATTATCCAAACTCTGGTTTTCCAACTCAATCACTCCTTTAGTGTCCTAATGCACTTTATCATTAGGTGGCGACTTTTCAAAAAAACTTAATTCCCAAAAGGGAATGAGTTGTCCTCCCAAATGTCATAAACCCGATTTTGCCTTAGAAAAACGGGGCATCGACAGCATGGAGACTCTGCTGGGGATCTCTTTAGGCTTTTACTATTTCATGTTATTTGTGACTTTATTGCTTCTTTATTGCCTTTACTTACTATCTTTATCTTTTTTTCTACTACGAAACTGAATTGGCTCTTCGTGTTTTTTTCTTTCTCTTATTGCTTTCCTTCAATACTGTTGTAATTATGAGCAATTATTATAATCTTTTTGAACGTGCAAATATGTGACAATCTGTTTCATTCTTGTAATTGCATATTCAACATCATATTCCACTCGTGGCAGACAAAATACCATAGCAATGCTTATAATGAGTGGTTGCGCCCTTCCAATATTATAACCCCTTAAATTTGGTAAAGGCATATTTGCAGTAAAACCAGTCGATCATCGGTTAAGTCGACGGTTTCGTATCTTTCCCTCTTGAGTTATCCGCTCAAGGGTACCGGTCTAATACCCCGTAGAAACCTTACTATATTAATTGTGCATGCATCATGGTCAAACCTAGCCGAGTCAGTTATGTTGTCCATATAATTACTCTTTAAGATAGCTTTGTCCAAAGTCCACCGGGTTTCCTTGGAACCCAAACGGAAATTACCACATTTTGTGCATTTCTTTGGGGAACTAAATGTTTTTATGCTAATTATAGGTTTAAATAGTCGAGTCCGGGGTGTAAGGGTCTAACACTTTGTTTTGCAGAAAATGAGGCACGAAGTCCCTAGATTCGGCATGGTAACCAACATTCACCCAAGGTTGCTAAGCTGGTAGGAAGACCTTCACTCCAGTGATCAGACTCTCATCTGCAAGTATTTGGGAAATTTGCCTTCTCTTCTGGAGATCCAACCCGACAACAAAATCATAGAGGCTGCAACTCTATTCTGGGATAGTGATAGATCTGTGCTCCGCTTCGGGGACCTTGAAATGATGTCTTTGCTCGAGGAAATAGGAGGGTTAGCTAGTATTCCTTGGGAGACTCCAGGTTTGCTTATGCCAAAAAATCACAAGGGTAGGGGTTTCCTCAAGATGATGGGACTCAAGAAAAACCCAGACTTAACTTGTTTGAAGGACTCTTACATTCCATTCAACTATCTGTACGATAGGTACGGCCATAGCAAGTCATACCGCACTTACCCAGATGAATTTTCCCTCACCTCATTGGGGCATATCCACAGAAGGGTCTTCATCTTTATGTTCTACTTTTTGGGGATGATAGTATTTCCTATGAAGAAGGCTAGGATCCACACCAGACTAGCCATGGTCACCAAGACTTTAATGGAAGGGATTGGCGGGCAGCCTTTTAGCATAGTGCCTATGATTGTCGCGGAGATATACCGAGCCCTAAAAAACTATCAACAAGGGGCCAATCACTTTGAGGGTTGTAACTTACTACTCCAACTTTGGCTCATGGAGCACCTCCAAAAGGGTAAATATCGGCAAGAGATTTTGCGCAGAGATTGAGATGATCATATCGCCTTCCATCAGCCGAGGCGAATGAACTATATGCCTAACATGTTTGCTCAACCAGAAGATGCTAAATGGCGGGTAGAGTTATTCGAAAATCTGATGGAAGACCAAGTACAGCGGATGTTTGAATGGTTTCCTACTGAAGAGTTCATTGTTCGATCTCGGGATACACCATTTCTCATACTCATTGATCTGAGCGGAACTTACCCTTATGTCCCCCTCTGAGTCATGAGGCACATAGGGAGAAAGCAGGTTATACCAAGAGTCGACAAGATAAGTCACTTCAGGGCCGATTTTCAAGACAACGATAGCGCTCACAAATGCCAAGCCTAGCACATGTGGCACTGCAAAATCATCATGGGAAAGGATTCCATAGAACCGGACAGGTACCATGCTGGTTATACCCCATACTATCCAAGCTGGTTAGAAGACGATCATAGCAGGTTAGGACAACCCAGGTCCGAGAGGTCATAAGATCATCGACGAAAAGGCTGAAGTGCAGGTTAAGTACAACCAATTACGCAAGAGGATTCGAGAGTGCGAAAGCGAACATCGGGAAATTCAAGAAGCACATCAGAAGTTGATTGAAGAATGGAAAGACATGGCTGCAGCGCCAACAAGCGACTGGGATATTTGGAGCGGGGTTTAGTAGTTGGAAAGGAAGTTCATCCAGAGGATTGAAAATTGCCAGAACGCTAAGGGAAACGAAGGAGGACAATTGGCTAGAGCCTATTTGCTGCTGGGACTGCGCGAGTTGGTGAAGATGTTTGATGGAGCTAAAGATGCCGAGTCTGGGGAAGGTCCTTCTAGGACCAAGTAGCTAGGAGTGTTTTCTTTTGATTCAAAATGTAATAGGGACAATGGCCATTAGTGACATTTTATTTTCTACAATTTTAGTGTCGTTTTGGGATTCATCTTATTTTTATCAATAAAATGAGACATTTAGCATTATAAGTTCTCCAAACTATTTGTCTCTAGGCCTAACTCGGGCACAACGAGGCACCCAAATTAGGACACGATTTATATTCTTGCACTATATGTTTAAATATTGCAACGTTTTCTTCTCATGATCCTCACTAACTTGTTACCTTTTTGTTTTTACCTTTTGTTTTATTCCCCTCCCCAAAGGTTAGTTCGTGCACTCTGGCATCATCATACTCCACAAAATCCAAGGGCCCTCAACCTCCTCATCCTCCGAGTCTTATAAGAAACAAGAACTAAGTAAAAATGGAAGACTTGAGCAGCACCAAAAAGGATAACTCGGGTAAACGGGTAGAGGTTACTCAAGGTATTCGGGTTTCCAAGGAAAATGCCGCCCAAATAGAGAAGAAGTTGTTGAAATTTTGGGAAGAACTGGACCAAGTTCGAAACTTGGAAAATTTGTCATTCTCCCTCACTACCCCAGATGTCAACTTTCCCAATGCTCAAAATCCTACACCTCTACAGAACATTCGAAACCACAAAAACAACCCACTCATGTTCTGCATTGCAACGTATGCCACATTTCAAACAACACTCCACTGCTTATCCCTGAACCACTAAACACCACAAATGATCCTCTCCACAATGCTCCCATCTATGTGGAAACCACACCACACTATGCTCAACCAATTTCAAGCACGCCTGAGTCTGATGACGAAGACTCTCTTATCAGGAACCGGATCGTAGAGCTCAAGAAGCTAACTAGCCGAGTCCATGGTGTCGAAGGAAACAAAGGTATCGAGGGGCTGAATTATGAAGACCTTTGCATTCAACCAGATGCCGAACTTCCCGCGAGGTACAAATCTCCCAAGTTTGAAATGTTCAATGGCATAGGGGATCCCAGAGTCCATCTAAGGACATACTGCGATAAGCTGGTCGGAGTTGGAAAGGATGAAAAGATCCGCATGAAGCTCTTTATGAGAAGTCTGAAAGGGGATGCTCTGTCTTGGTACATTATCCAAAACCCAAAGAAGTGAACAAATTAGGTAGGTATGGCATCTGATTTCATGCACAAGTTAAGATTCAATATGGATAATGCACCAGATGTATTCTACATCTAGAATTTGAAGAAGAAACCTACAGAAACTTTCCACGAGTATGCTACTCGTTGGAGATCAGAGACTGCTAAGGTCAGGCCGGCCTTAGAAGAAGAACAGATGAATAGGTTTTTTGTTCGAGCTCAAGAACCACAATATTATGAGAGGTTGATGCTGATTGAAGGCTAGAAATTTTCCGATATCATCAAGCTAGGGGAGAGGATTAAGGAAGGCATTAAAAGTGGTATGGTCACTAACTTTGAAGCATTAAAGGCTACCAACAAGGCTCTACAGCCTGGTGGCATATCCAAGAAGAGGGATGTGAGTGCCGGGATGGTTGCACAGAGAACAAAATCCCCAATAAAATATCAAACCTACCCATTACCTCCACTCACATATCAACCTACCCCGAATTACCAAACACCCTCACCCTCCTAAAAAAAATTACACCACCCGCTTACCAATCATCTCCACCTCCCACATATCAACCCACTTCACCCAGATACTCTCAACCCGCACCTATCTACCAAGCTTATAATACTCAACCCTCTCACTACTAATCACCTCCCACTCACCAAAACTTTCCTAGACCTCGACCTAACTTTGACTGCAGACCTCTCAAACAATACACAGCCATTGTAGGACCAATTGACTAGCTGTATGAAATGCTTAAATTTGCTGGTTACGTCACCCCTATACCTGCCATAACTCCAGAAAATCCTTCCCAATAGATCAACCCGAACAAAACATGTGCATACCATTCAGGCATGAAGGGGCATACCATTGATGAATGCCACTCTCTGAAGGATAAAATCCAAGCTTTAATTGACAACAAGATCATCGTGGAAAAGGAGCCTGCTCTTAATGTTCGCAACAACCCTTTGCCTGATCACAAGGGTGGAGGTGTTCGCATGATCGAGGTAGAAGATGTTTGGGACCCCAAAGGGTTGATTGGATTGATTGTTGAGGGAGATGAGCCAAATAAACCAACAGTCACACTTAATCTGATTTTTGTCCAGATCCAGCCCTCTAGAGGCGATGAAGTAAACATGTCCATACCACTCGAGTTCGAAGCATCTTCTTCTGCAAAGGTGCCCGAACCAATTGAGGTCGAGTTTGGAGCTCAAAAAGCACCTGCGCCATTTGAAGTTGTTGTGTTACCTCCAAGGGTGCCCATTTCGGTAGCAATGTCACACATAACACCATTCCACTCAAAGGCCATACCATGGGATTACACAGCCGAAGCAAGAAAGAAAGGGAAAACCAAATCTGGAGAAGCAATTGCAGCGCAAGGTATGACCAGAACTGGCAGGGTTTACACTCCAGAACATCTAGTTGAGTCCGGTAAGCAAGTCTCTGGATGAACAACCATCATGAAACCGGGCATGATGATCTCTGGAGGAAGATACAAGCAAAAGAGTACTTGGTCATTAATCAATTGAACAAGACGCCAGCCCAGATCTCCATCTTAATTTTACTACAAAGCTCTGACGCACATAAGAATGCCTTATTGAAAGTGCTGAGCGAAGCATATGTGCTCAGCAACATAACTGGAGGAGAAATGGCGAACATGGTAGGGCAAGTATTGGAGAGTCATAAAATCACTTTCCACGAAGATGAGCTGCCATCAGAAGGGCTAAGCCACAAAAAAGCATTGCACATTACTATGCAATGCAAAGATTATTTCATCACCAGGATTCTGATTGACGGAGGGTCCAGCCTCAATATTTGTCCATCGGTGACTTTCAAAACATTGGGAAAGAGCCTACATGAGATCAAGAATGGGGCTGTCAACGTCAAAGCTTTTGATGGTTCCCAAAGGTCCACTATTGTGGAAATCAGTTTGTGTCTACAAATGGGACCGACTTGGTTCAACGTTGATTTTCAGGTGATAGACATCCCAGCATCCTAAAACTTGCTATTAGGAAGACCCTGTATTCATGTCGTTGGAGCTGTACCATCAACCCTACATCAGGTAGTGAAATTTGAGTGGAATCACCTAGAGGTAATTATTCATGGCGGATGTAGCAATCACATACACAATCACCAGACCATCTCGACGATCGGAGGAAGGAGGAAGATACGCGGAGAAACTTGACTCGCTCAATATGGTGGGACAATAAGATTGAAAGCATACTAAATTGGTGTGGATATGAACCTGGAAAGGGACTCGGCAAGAACCTCCAGGGAATCGCCAAACCTATCAAGTTGAAGAAGCATGACACCACTTTCGGCTTGGGATATAAATACACTTGGGAGGAATCCAATCACTGATCATCACCATGGCGCAGTCCCTACTACCCACTGGAGCATCCGATACCTTGCCTGGAGTAAACTTTCTAGCCAGCGGATGTCATATACGGGTCAGAAGAAGAGGAAGCATTGGCGGCAATAAGGAATCTGTTTCTGGAAGACGACAATATGGATTGTTATCTCATTTTCAAAGAGGAAGGGGAGGAACGCCCTTCTATACAAGATGTGAGCTGAGGAGAGCATCTCAATAATTGGTCCATCAGAACCATCAGGGCCCCGAGAGTTTCAGGGTAGCCAGGCTGAACAAAGCACATGCATTATCTTTCACTTTTTGCTAGTTGATTTTCTTTCCGTATTTTCTTTAAATTTGAAAAGAGCTCCAATATTCAAAACAATTATGAAATTTATCAAAGCATTTCAGTTTCTTACAAATCTCGCTCTTATTATTTTCTCTATCGTTTACTGTATTTACACAGCATTACTATTACTTATCTTGATAAAACGATAATTGTGACTTGCAATGAGACAATGCAACAAACGAACATAAACTCAGAAGAGGATGATATACCAAAAGAGATCTTTAAAGATGTTGAGGATTTTGAGAATAGGAATAAGTCTAATTTGGATGAGACTGAGATCGTCAACTTGGGAGATACAGAGAATGTCAAGGAAACATGCATCAGTATTCACCTGTCACCATCGGAAAAGAAAGAGTACACAAAATTTCTGAGGGAATATGAGGACATATTTGCCTGGTCGTATGATGATATGACTGGTCTCAGCACATCTATTGTGGCTTACAAACTGCTAACCAATCTGACATGTCCGCCGGTAAAACAGAAACTCAGAAAGTTCAAGCCTGACATGAGTTTGAAAATCAAGGAAGAAATTACCAAGCAAGTCAAAGCCAAGGTTCTCAGGGTAGTGGAGTATCCAACTTGGTTAGCCAATATTGTGCTAGTGCTGAAGAAGGACGGGAAGGTTAGAATCTGTGTCGACTACCGGGATCTCAACCAGGCCAGTCCCAAAGACGACTTCCCTTTATCAAACATACACATTCTACTTGACAACTGCGCCAAGTATGAGCTATAGTCGTTTGTTGATTGTTTTGCTGGATATCATCAGATATGGATGGACGAAGAAGACGCGGAGAAAACGGCTTTCATTACGATGTGGGGGATGTATTGTTACAAGATGATGCCGCTTGGGTTGAAGAATGTTGGGGCCACCTACATGAGGGCCATGACTACTATCTTCCATGACATGATACACAAAGAGATCGAGGTATATGTAGATGATGTCATCATCAAATCCAAGAAAGCCACTGACCACATGGAAGATCTGAGGAAGTTCTTCAGTAGACTAAAAAGGTACAATCTGAAGTTGAATCCCGCCAAGTGTGCATTCGGGGTTCCTGCATGAAAGCTATTGGGGTTCATCATGAGTCACCGAGGAATAAAACTGGATCCATCAAAGGTTAAGGCCATTCAAGAATTGCCACCACCAAAGAACAAGAAGGACGTAATGAGTTTCCTGGGGAGACTCAACTACATCAGCCAGTTCATAGCTCAGTCCACTGTCATTTGTGAACCCATCTTTAAAATGTTGAAGATGGACGCCGCTACCAAATAGACTGATGATTGTCAGAAATCCTTTGACAGAATCAAGGAACACTTGTCAGCACTGCCAGTTTTGGTTCCGCCCGAACTAGGTAGACCCCTATTGCTCTACCTTGCAGTATTGGATGGGGTGTTCGGTTGTGTTATAGGACAACATGATGAAATAGGGAGAAAGGAGCAAGCCATATACTATCTCAGCAAGAAGTTCACCCCGTACGAGGCCCGGTATTCTCTATTAGAGCGCACTTGTTATTCTCTAACTTGGGTAGCTCAGAAGTTGAGGCATTATTTCTATGCCTATACCACCTATCTCATATCAAGAATGGATCCACTGAAGTATATCTTCTAGAAGCCCATGCCCACTGGAAAGCTCACCAAGTGGCAAATCCTGCTAAGTGAATTCGACATTGATTACGTAATTCAAAAGGAAATCAAAGGACAAACCTTGGCATATCATTTCACCGAGAATCCCGTGGACGGAGAATACGAGCCTCTAAAGACGTATTTTCCTTATGAAAAGGTATCTTTCTTGGGAGAAGATGTTGCAGAATCCTATGATAGTTGGAGGATGTTTTTTGATAGAGTAGCAAATTTCAAAGGAGTTGGCATAGGAGCAGTCCTAGTATCAAAAACTGGCCAACATTATCCGGTATCTGCCAAACTCAGGTTCCCGTGAACCAACAATATGTCCGAGTATGAAGCGTGCATCTTAGGGCTCAAGCTGGCCATTGACATGAATATTCGAGAATTACTAGTAATCGGAGATTCGGACTTGCTCATACATCAGGTTCGAGAAGAATGGGCAACCAAGAACTCTAAGATACTGTCTTATCTGCATCACGTACATGATTTGAAAAAGAGGTTCACAAAGACAGAATTCCAACATATTCCCAGGATCCAAAATGAGTTCACCGACGCATTGGCTACCCTATCATCCATGATCCAACACCCAGATAAGAATTTCATTGATCCCATCCTGGTAAAGATTTATGATCAGCCAGCTTATTGTGCTCATGTCGAGGAAGAAGCAGACGGAAAACTGTGGTTCTATGAAATCAAGGAGTATTTGGCAATAGGAGAATATCCAGAACATGCAAACGCTACTCAGAAATGCACACTTCGAAGTTTATCTAATAACTTCTTTCACAGTGGAGGAATCTTGTACAGGAGGACTCCTGATTTGGGATTACTAAGGTGTGTTGAATCAAAGGAAGCATCCAGGTTATTAAACGAAGTGCATGAAGGAACCTGCGGTCCGCACATGAATGGTTTTGTCTTAACAAAAAAGATACTTCGAGCAGGCTATTTTTGGATGACTATGGAAACGGACTGCATCCAATATGTCCGAAAGTGCCATCGATGTCAGATACATGCAGACATGATAAAGGTGCCTCCGAACGAGTTTACTGCAACAAGCTCGCCATGTCCATTCGCCGCTTGGGGAATGGATGTTATCGGACCTATCGAGCCTGCTGCATCAAACAGGCACATGTTCATCCTGGTGGCAATTGATTATTTTACCAAATGGGTTGAAGCAGCATCATACAGGGTGGTAACTAAGAAGGTTGTGGAAGACTTTGTCTGCGATCGTATCGTTTGTTGGTTCGGCATCCTAGAGTCAATCATTACTGATAATGATTCAAATCTCAACAGTGACCTGATGAAGGCAATATGTAAAATATTCAAGATCAAACACAAGAACTCTACAGCCTACAGGCCTCAGATAAATAGAGCTGTAGAGGCGGCCAACAAGAATATCAAGAAGATACTGAGGAAAATCATAGAAAAGCATAAACAGTGGCATGAGAAATTATCATTTTCTTTATTGGGATACCACACCACAGTCCGCATATCAATCGGGGCAACTCCCTACATGCTGGTTTATGGTACAGAGGTGGTCATTCCTACCGAAGTGGAAATTCCCTCCTTGAGAATCATACAAGAAGCAGAATTGGATGATGCAGAATGGGTAAAAGGTCACTACGAGCAGCTAGCCCTTATAGACGGAAAAGGAATGAATGCAGTTTGTCACGGTCAATTGTATCAGAATAGAATGTCCAGAGCTTTCAACAAAAGAGTCAAGCCGAGGAGGTTTACACCAGGGTAGCTGGTGCTGAAGAAAATATTCCCACACCTAAATGAAGCCAAGGGGAAATTCTCTCCCAATTGGCAGGCTCCGTACATGGTTCACCGGGTTCTAACAGGAGGAGCCCTCATACTTGCAGAAATGGACGGAGAAGTCTAGACAAAGCCAATCAATTCAGATGCAGTGAAACGATACTATGTGTAACTTTTATGGTTTTCTCATATGATGTAAATATGAACTACGCCTGAACTGATTCTCATTTAAGAGGGGATACGTAGGCAACCCTATAGTTTCGTTCACAATTCAATAAAATTTCCATTTTTCCCGCTATTGGAAACTGAGGCAAAATTTTGTGGACCCTTAAAATTTCAAAGTTGATTTTCAGCCATTCATTGCACGCAGCCATCAGAAGCACCAGCCCAGTAAACTAGGGCAGAATTTTGAGGAGGACCCTCAAAATTCCAAAGCGATAGAGGTTTCAATGTCTTGAACCACGTCGCAGTCGTCGGTTCATCTAAAAGAAAAACTATTTTCAATTATGTATTTACGTTACATTTTTTTCTTACTAAATCAGGCATGACTACTATCAAAATTTCTTCGTTAGCAACGCTACCCCAATGGTGCACAACGTCGAGCAGGACAAGCAAAGGCCATGGGAAGATGAACTAACCTTCCCCTATTTACAAAACTCACGATTTTTCTTTGGATGCAGGCACACAATTCACAAAATCATCTATGCACTCATACTTTTTTAGGAATACAACTCTCAGAATCATCGCCTAATTACAATTGTTATCCGCACACGACATCCCCTAATAGCCACAATGTCATAATCAGCTACCAGGTATCATCTATCAGCTAAGAGATTTCATTACTATTAGCCTTTTATTTTCTGCATTGCATAAGGCTGCCTATTCTACCTTCCAAGACTAAGCACTATCTCCATCTGCATTTCTCTACATTGCATAAGGCTACCTATTCTGCCTTCCAAGACTAAGCACTGTCTCCAGCTGCATTTCTCTGCATTGCATAAGGCTACTTTTCTGCCTTCCGAGATAAAGCTCTACCTCCATCTGTATCTCTCTGCATTGTATAAGGCTACTATTTTGCCTTCCAAGACTAAGCATTGTCTCCATCTGCATTTCACTGCATTGCATAAGGCTACTTTTCTACCTTCCGAGGTTAAAGCTCTACCTCCATCTGCATCTCTCTGCATTGCATAAGGCTACTTTTCTGCCTTCCCAGGTTAAGCTCTACCTCCATCTGCATTTCTCGGCATTGCATAAGGCTACTTTTTTGCCTTCCAAGGTTAAGCTCTACCTCCATCTGCATATCTCTACATTGCATAAGGCTACCTTTCTGCCTTTCGAGAATAAGCTCTATCTCCCTCCCACATGGCTGAAATATCACCACTTTATTTCTCTTGCATGGCTGAAATATCGCTACTTTATTTCCCTTACATGGTTGAAATACTGCCACCGTTTATTTACGTCTTGCATCGGCTGAAAGATCGCCACCTTCTTTATTTTATAGGCTGAAAGATCGCCACCTTCTGCATTTCATGGGCTGAAAGATCGCCAAATTGTTCGAAGGCATCATTGTTTGGAGGCACCATTTTCATAGCCTGAGAACGCCATGCCATGGCCTGAGGAACTCATTTTATCCTTTGCATATCATTATTCAAAGGCATCATAGTTTGGAGGCATCATTCTCATAGCCCGAGAACATCATTTCATAGCCTGCGAATTATTTATTATACACTTCATGGCCCAGGACATCATGGTTCGAGGACATCATCCCAGCTGTCCAAAGACAGCATGCATGGTCCAATAGGATCTTGCATCACGTTTAAATTTACGCACCATATATGCTAGTATTACTCACTTGTAGGTACACCAGCTAGAAACGACCTTCTCAGCAGGAGCGATCCCACTCCAGTTCCCGCAGCCTATCAGACTCCGACCATCCTTCTCAATCTGAATATCGCGCCCCTCTTTCGAGATCTCCATAGGCGATAGTCCGCCAATGGATCCTGAACTACATATGACCTGATTCCTGTAAGACCGGGGATATGTAGGCAGCTCAGAGACTAGAACTCGGTCAAAATTCTTCAAACCGCTTCGTTCAGACAAAATTATCCATCATATCTTGACCCGACAACTCTTTCATCCTTCCCGGGTAAAGAGGAGCAGCTGTTGATATCCAATTTTTTCCTATGTATTTTTATATGAAAAATACTTTCCAAATAGTATGTACATGCATATATAAGCATTCCCAAGAGTTTTGGTATTTTTCCTAATTTTTATAGATTTTAAAATCAATTTATTGTTCATTTTAGTAGTACAAAAATCAGTAATTATTCCCAAAAAATCATCCTTTTTGTGAATAATTTATTTTATTCTCATATTTACACCAAAATATAATTAAGGTGATTTTTGTATAATTTTTGTTTTTGGTATTTTAAAGCTAAAATTGCATGTAATTGCAATTATAGCCTACTTTACGATTAATAACATTTTATAATTTTAAAATTATTTCCAGTATTTTTAAACTATTATTTATATAGTATTTGTTGGCCCAGCACTTTTAATATACTTTTAAAACCACTATTTTTATTTTTATAAAATAAAAAAGGGAAAAGTGGCCATTTAATTTCTAGCCCTAACTATTTTAATTTTAGCCTAAATCAGCACCCAATTAACCCCCAATTTCAATTTCAAATGGACCGGCCCAATTCCTAAACTACCTGCCCTTGATCAAATTAAGCCAACCCACCCGACTCCCCATTAAATCCAGGCCGTTGATCATTTTGATCAACAACCACGATTCCGCCTTTCCTTTTTTAATCCAGCAACACCCCTTAACCCTAAATCATTTTTCACCCAACTAGCCATCTCTGAAATCCTCCTCTCTCTCAAACACTCTCGAACCTTCTCTAAACCTAGCCGCCTCTCACCATCTTCCACCTGGAATCCATGGCTTCTAAGGCTATCGGAGTCTTATACTCACCTCTTATTACCCTCATGTGCCTGATATTTGAAGGTTCAAGGTCAGACCTCGAAGGCCTTCATCCAGACCTTCGCCGATACAAGGTTTCCGGCCATCCCCGGCCCTGTTCTGGCATATACTAGCCTCTTGAGTCTGATTCCAACCTTATCCGACTTAGATCGGACCTTTTCCAAGCCTTTCTCATTTTAGGGTTCTTCTGAAACCCTAACTAGTCAAGGTTTTCTCCGATTCCTCTTAGATCTATTATATATCTATGATCTACTTGAGTTTTCAAATGATTTCCTCAACTTTTCTTTCTAAAATTACTTTTAAAATCACTCCTTTTTCAATTTAGGGTTTTCTGAAATGCTTAAAATGTTTTTCTGACTTTTCTTTCCCTTTTCTTTGTGTGTATTTGTCTCTGCTATGTTCTTATGTTTTCTTTTCTACTATGCATGTTCTTCTACTGTGTTTTCTATATTCCGTTCTTTTTTTCTACTATGTTTTCTATTCTTTGATCTCACATGCTTTCTCACTGTGTTCTGCTATTTGCCTTCTACTATAATTTGATATGCTTCGCCTACTATATCCTTCTATCATGTCCTTAAGGGTTGCTGTTTCACTTCTACTTTACCTTGTTTTCAGTTTCTTCTAAAGGACCTGTTTGAGCATGTTTTTCTCTATTGTTTCTTTTACTCTCATTATGCTTTGAATGAGTTTCTTCGCTCTATTTGCTTTGAACTTTAAACTGTATTCGCTTGTTTTCTCATGAGATTCTGAAAAGAAATCTCTGAGCCTGTTGCATCCTCATCTCTGTATTTGACTCGAGGAGGAAACCTTAGAATTTTGGGGGTTTTCCTCCGAGTTTGGTCATATGATCAGACTAGGGTTCTATATAAGAATCCTGGACTCTTTCAGACTTATTTATGAGTCTATTTACTAAATGTTAATTTCTCTTGTTTGCACACAATTCTGATTCTCCTGCACTAGACTCTTTTTGAATAGCATGACAAATTTCTTCATGTTTAAGCATGTCTGTATGCTTTTATATGTGTGTTGAATCTTTCTTCAAAAGGTTTTCCAACTCATGATTGAATCAGAATCTTTTTTTTAGGGTTTAATTGATTGTTACGGATTTTCCTTAAGTAAAACCTTTTCTTACTGGGTTCTTTCATGCCAAATATTTGGACTTCTGATTTCTTGGCTGTTAATTGATTCTCTTTACTTGATTATACAACTGTGTACTATCAGAACCTTGTCCTTAAATAACTTTTATGTACTTACCCCTAATTTGCTACTTTGCAAAAGAGTTTGGTTAATTTATTTTCTTAATTAGCTTATACCCGTTTGAACCTGAATTCCTTAATTAAGGGAGTTTTTGTGTAAATTATTAGCAATCAGTTTTCAAATTATTTTTATCCTGTTCTGCCCGTTTTCTACTCTATAAATACACGACTCTTTCTCTTTTACAACAGAACTGAATAAACTTCAGACTTCACTTATAATTTTCACAATCTCTTCTGAACTTTCACTTAAAAGTATTCTTGTCTGAACTTTGGCTTTCACGAGACTACTGCTTTCACTTTGTTTGTCTCTTTAAAACTGATATGTCTTAATTTAATTCTCAACATCATCCTAATGTGTTTACTTACAGTCTTTGCACCTATGTCTATTTTCTGCAGAATTGGACATTGAAACTAGCATGCCTATATGTTACTGCTTGCTTCTCTTTCTTGTGAACACTTGCTCCCTGTCCCATTACCCCCTATATGTTTGTAAGTGGGGACTCAGGGCCTGGCAACACAAATTGTTGTCCATGAATTGAGTTTTTTTACCCCCTAACCCCTAAATGGGCTGGAGGGTGTGCCAGTATGTCTTATTGCTAGGAATGCCCTTTGCCTACTCTTTCCTTGTATCCTGCTTATATTATAGATTCCTATATCCCACTCCCCTATGTATGCTGATTAAAGCTCATGGCTTGGCATCATCCAGATGGCTGTCCAGGTCTGAACCTGACCTTCAACAGGTCCTAACTCCCCAATTTAAACTGACAGGCTGGTCAGGGGTGTGCCAGCACACCAAATTGCTAGGCATGACCACCAGTTTTCCATTTCCCCCTACTGCACTTACACTTACTCTTAGACTCTAAGTTCTGCCCCTTCCTATGAGCCCTGCCTTGGGAACCTGGAGTTCCCTCTAAACTTAGCCATTTGAGGGATGGCCTTTCCACACTGCACTACAATTCAATTTTGCAATATATTTGGGTGTAAGCACTACCCGAAATCCATTTGAGATTCTTAGGGAACTCTAACACATCCCAAATAAGAGAAAGGCTTTGGAATTTGGCTCTTTAGAGTTGGTTTACTTCATGCTTTAGACAGAAGCCTAAATTAGTCTCTCCTTGGTTGTGATCGTTAGCTTTCTGATGTATTTTTACTTTTTATTATTCATTCTAAGTTGGAATAATTTGTAATAACTATGGGGTGTACAGTAAAAACGGGGAGGTTATGCATGCGGGGTAGACATCATGCCTTATGTTTTTTTTTTTTCTTTTCTTCTTATTTTTTCTGCAATCACAATGTCTTTGTTTACGAATATTTATGTAGATATCCTGCCTATAGGTCATTTTTTTCATCATACATTTAGAAATCCTACCTATAGGTTATCTCATTACGCAATCAGAAATCATGTCTACAAGTTTATCCACATCTGCATATAGATATCTTGCCTATAGGTCATTTTATTGTACATTAGAAATCCTGCCTATAAGTATGCATGTAGAGACCATGCCTATGAGTTTATTCATATTTGCATATACACATTAGGCAAAAAGTCTATAGGTTCTAGTAACAAAACGCACTCTAGATACCATGCCTATAGGACTCCTGCACTTAAAAAAAAATCAAGCACTCCTAGAAGACATGCCTATTAATAACTAACTGAACTTGAATCGTCCACAAGTCTAGAACCATTGTAAAGTCGTTTTAAAATCTATAGAACATTTATTTGCTTCTAAAATCAGTAATCTTTCTTTAAAAATCAGTATGCCACTCGCAATGTTAGATATCATGGTTGTAAGCCTCGTCTAGGTAAACATGTAGGTTATTAATCAATTATATCAGTCTACTAATTCCAACCAGCAGGCAGGTCTGATTCCGGTTTCTTATCTGAAACGTGTAATAAGCTAGTCTGCCTCCTTAACTCTAAGTTTAATTTAGACCAAAGTCAGTATTTGAAGTCATGCTACATATATTTGCCTTTAAGTGAGGAGGCCTATTTGAGCCTTAACTTCTGTTTGCTTTCCCCTAATTGCTTATGTATTCTTGTTTGTCGCCTTAGACTTTTATCCTTTTAAACCCTGAAAAGCCCTAATTCCCTCCCTTTTCTAGATTAGTAGTCCTAAATGCCTCCGAAACTGATAGGATTGTGACGAGTACTAGCATGCAAAGTAAACGAAATCATTTCGCGTTCGATACCTTAATGGGGTGGTAAAGGGTAGATATGGAGATGATGACCGATGCGCTAATATCACGTGCGACCCCTCTTCTGAGGAGTGATTGCTGGATATTGCATTGATGTGACCCATATTAATCATAAACCAAGGACCCCGCTCCCTTTATTTGTTTTCATCTATTCAAATCTTTCCATAAATTTCTGCCCTCTCTACTTACCTTCAAAAGTTTTCAACTTATTCGCTATGTTATATGAAAGTCCCTCTATTTGAACCCTTAATTGTTTACTTGATTATATGAAGTCACAATTGTAACATGGTCGGGAACCACACAAGTGGATCTTGAGGGGTGACTAACACCTTCCCCTCGAGATAATTTCTAGCCCTTACCCAAAATCTGGTTTTCCAACTCAATCCCTTCTTTAGTGTCTTAATGCACTTTAATCAATAGGTGGCGACTCTTCAAAAAAATCCAGTTCCCAAAAGGGAATGAGTTGTCCTCCTAAATGTCATAAACCCGATTTTGCCTTAGAAAAATGGGGCATCGACACTTAGTTTTCATGTTTTCTTTCATTTCGAGAACAGATGTATTTTTTTTAAACTAGTATCTGTAGAAAATTCTTAGAAGTTCATGGATTATGCAACCTGATATTTTGGTGATCGTGTATTAGTCTTTTAAACTGTTATAAAATTTCTGCACTTCTTATTTATATAGTTTAAATTGTTATTAATTACGGTTTTGGTAAGTGATCAGCTTGTTAGAACTGTATCTGTTGTCTTGCCTAGCATTCTAAGAGTTCGGCGCCATCATAATCTCGACGGTAGGAAATCCAGGTCGTGACAAGTTGGTGTCAAAGAACTTTCCTAGATCTCACAATTCACGAACAAGCTAGGTAGATCTGAGGGATCGGTACGGAGACATCTGTGCTTATTCCCCAAGGGCTACAAAGTTTAGGAAAAACTTCACTTCTATTCTTCTCTGTCGTGTGATTTGATTTCTCCATGACAATCAAACTTTCTACTCTTGTTCTTTTGTATATGGCGAGAACATGTACCGCTTCATCAGTTGATCAGCAGCCCAAGCCCTGAGTGGTAGCTCCTATGATGGGCATAGGATGAGGTCGAGGCCGAGGTGGGGGCAGGCTCAGCCTAAAGCTTGAGCAGCAACACCAGCAGCGGAGCTTCAGTTGGAGTTTGATGATGAGGTTTCGGTAGGGCCAACTCAGGTTCCCGAGGGGTCCATCACTGCCCCAGTACTTCAGGATGCTTTTGTCCGTCTAGTGGTACTTATGGAGAGCGTTGATCAGATTGGCACATTTTCTGTAGCACCAGCCATTTCTCAGGCTGGGGGAGGAGCCCAAACTCCCTTTACCCACACTCTGGAGTAGATGGCTCCTCAGTTCCAGACTCCAGCAGCTCAAACAGTGGGAGTAGCTCAGCTAGTTGTTGCAGCTCAGGTCGCTTGGTCGCCTTACTTGACTTGGGACCAGTTCTCTCAGCTATTTCTCAAGAAATTCCTTCTCATCACTCAGAGAGAGAACAATCGCAAGTGGTTCGAGCATCTTCAGTAGAGTTCTATGACTGTCACTCAGTACGACACTAGGTTTGTTGATTTGACTCGTCATGCTCTTCTTATACTCTGCACCAAGAGAGAGAGGATGAAGAGGTTTATTGAGGGGTTACTCAGCATATCAGATTGCAGATGGATAAAGAGTTAGTGAGCGAGATTTCTTTTCAGGATGCGGCCAATGTGGGCTGGCAGGTTGAGATGGTTCTAGCTTAGGGGAGTGGTTAGGGGTCCACAAAAGACCCCGTCATTTTGGTAGGTTCAGTTTTACCACGTCTGGAGGCAGGGATTCTTTTGGTAAAGGCCATCCTCCCATTTCATTCAGCACTTTAGGATTCTCACGGTGCTTCAGGTGGTCGTGGCCCTCATATGCAGTATTTTAATCAGCTACCCTACAGTGCAAAACCAACTCCTATCAGTGCACCTCCACTCCAGAGTTTTCAAGGTGGTTACTCAGGCCGTTAGGGTTAGTTTTAGGGTCAGCAGTCTCAGCAACCGAGGTCTTGTTATACTTGTGGCGATCCGAGGCACATTGCTAGATTTTTCCCTTAAGCATCAAGCAATTCTTAGAACCAGTGTTCTCGTGCCATGACTCCGGTGCCGAATGTCCCACCTCCCGCTCAGCCAGCTAAAGGTAGGGGTCAGGCAACTAGAGGTGGAGGTCGAGGTATTATGTTATATTTCCCATCCAGGGCTAAGGTTGAGGTATCCGATGTTGTTATCACAGGTACAATTTAAGTTTATAGTATAGATGCTTCAGTTCTATTTGATTCAGGGTCTACATACTCTTATGTTTCATCTTATTTTGCTACGTATTTGTGGTGCCTCGTGATTCTTTGAGTGTTCCTGTATATGTGTCCATACCAGTGGGTGATTCTATTGTTTTAGATCTTGTCTATCGCTCGTGTGTGGTTATTATTGGGTTCTTGAGACCTGTGTAGATCTCCTACTTCTTGATATGGTCAATTTTGATGTCATTCTGGGGATGGATTGGCCGTCACCTTATCATGCCATATTGGACTGTCAAGACAAGACCGTGACCTTAGCCTTGCCAGAGTTGCCTCGATTGGAGTGGAGAGGGACTCCTGATTATTCTACTAGTAGGGTTATTTCTTATATGAAGGCTCGGCATATGGTCGAGAAAGGGTGTTTGGCTTATTTGGCTTATGTTCCTGATTCCAGTGCAGAGGTTCCTTCCATGGATCTGTACCACCCAATAGGGATATTGACTTTTGCATTAATTTGGCTCCGGGCACTCAGACCATTTCTATTCTGCCATACCATACGGCCCCGCCAGAGTTGAAAGAATTGAAGGAGAAATTGCATGATTTGCTTGATTAGGGTTTCATTAGGCCCAGTGTCTTGCCTTAGGGTGCGCCAGTGTTGTTTGTAAATAAAAAGTATGTATCAATGAGGATGTTCATAGATTATCGGCAGTTGAACAAATTCACCATCAAGAACAAATATCCATTGTTGAGGATTGATGATTTATTTGATCAGCTTTAGGGTGCAAAGGTGTTTTCAAAGATTGATTTGAGGTATGGCTACCATCAGTTGAGGATTAGGGCATGTGATGTCCCTAAGATAGCTTTTCGCACTCGGTACGGGCATTATGAGTTTCTAGTGATGTCATTTGGGTTAACAAATACCCTAGCAACATTTATGGATTTGATGAACCAAGTGTTCAACATGAGCATCATATTCAGATCGTTCTTTAGACTCTTAGAGACAGTCAGTTATATGCTAAGTTTTTGAAATGTGAGTTTTGGTTGTGTCGCAACCCGAATTTCCTACCCTCGGGGGTCATGATGGCGCCTACTCGTAGAAGCTAGGAAAGCCACACATTTAGAATCCATAATTACTTTTATTTCAAATCCATTTTTACCAATTTAATTGAAGGAAATAAATAATTAAACAACAGCAAAATTCGTAATTTAGCGAAAGACTTAATCGAAATAAACCAAAATAATAAAGAAAATCCACATATGCCTCTACCCAGAACTGGTGTCACAACATTCACGGACTATCTAGGAGTGCTACATACAAGTGTCTAAAACAAGGAAATAAAATATGTCTAGAGTACAAGAGGAAACAGTGCATCAAAATAGGTAGAAGAGATGTCGGGCATACGGACGGTTGCAGGACTACCTCAGGATCTTGTAGACTAAAGGTTGGCTTCCAAACTACTGTTGCGCACCGTATGCTGCTCCTGTACCTGTATCTGTGCAAAAGAGCATAGAGTGTAGTATTAGCATAACCGATCTCATGTGCTGGTAAGTGCCTAGCCTAACACCGGCGAAGTAGTGACGAGGCTAGGACCAGATTCTAGATAAACCTGTGCAGATATATAATATATTGCAGAAAAATAAACAAGTAATAAGCAGTTAAAAGTGAGGGGGGTACATGCCTCGGGGAAACAGTTCAACTTAGCAGAAACTAAATAAATATGAAGGAACAATACAGTATCTAACACAATATAATAATACTACTGTTGCGACGCGTAACCCGATCCATATGTGTGTGTGTGTGTATATATATATATATATAATTATTGCGGCATGCAACCCGATCCAATAAATATAATATATCTGTTGCAGCATGCAACCCGGTCCAAAATAACATTTGTTGCGCGTGCAAACCGATCCAATATAATATTTGTTGCGGCGTGCAACCCAATCCATATAAAAATGTTACGACGCGCAACCCGTTCCAAATATAAAGCTTACAGTAATCATAACAATAGTTCCAGCAAGGGATTAACCATAAAATACTCTATCCAGGCAAGAAAACTCAACAATACAAGTATATTCGTCCCGTCAAGGGAGAACCAGCTATAACCAATCTCAACTAAACATCTAATCATCTCTATTACGAACATTTCTAACTCATAAATAACTTCTACGAAAATAAGCTAAGGCTTCGCTCAATACCGCAAATCTACTCACTATTGCAACCATAGTATTATTCAAGAATACAATAAATATCAGTTTAAGACTCACTGTCATACTCGACACCGACGTATAGATACTCGTCATCATGCCTATATGTCGTACTCCACAAGAAACACATAGCAAATATGACTCAACTCCTAATTTCTCAAGCTAAGGTTAGACCAAACACTTACCTCGAACTTCCACGGCCAACTCAATCCACAATAACCGCCTTTCCTTTCGAATTCGGCTCCAAATCAAATGTATCTAAACATAAATGACTTTATAACATCAAATAATGCTAAACAATTCGAATCCAATGCCTAATTATAGCTTTCCAATCATTCTTCCCCAAAACCCAAAAATCGACCCCAGGCCCGCTTGGTCAAAACATGAGGTTCGGACCAAAATCAAATACCTCATTCACCCATGAGCCCAAATATATAATTATTTTTAGAATTCGACCCCAAAACGAGGTCTAACTCACAATTAATTAAAAGCCCAAACTCTACCCAAATCCCTAATTTTCTACCCTTAATCACATGTTTTAGGCCTAGGAATTCAATAGATGTTGATGGAAAATGAAGAAAACAAGTCTAAGATTAACATACCTACGAATTTGTGGTGCACTCCTCTTTCAAAAATTGCCCAATATGGAGTTGAAATGGAGAAGTTATGAAATTTTGAAGGGTTCCCGTAATGGCTACTATTTTGGGTCTTTTAAATTAACTGGGCAAAAATACTTATCGCGTTCGTAACAGGATGGTCACGTTCGCGATGAGTCAAAGTTGTTAGGCCTTCGCGTTCACGGAAAGATTCTCGCGTTCGCGGAGAACAATCTCCCCAGGCCTACGCGTTAGCGATGAAGAAGCTAGTGACCCATACCCTGAACCCTATGCGTTCGCGAAGGGTATCCCCCCTTTTGCCTCTCGTTCGCGACTCCAGCTTTGCGTTTGCGAAGAAGAAGCTTGGCACCTGGGAGATTTGCCTTACGCATTCGCGAGATGGCCTACGCGAACACGAAGAATAAAATCCCTAGACACTGATTGCAGAAAATCTGCAACATTCCCTAACCAAACATATGTACTAACTCCACAACATCATACAAACTTATCTGTACGCTCAAATCGCCTAAATAACCTCGAAAACAGTGAATCAAACTTCCAAATCATGAAATTCAAGTTTGAATCACGTCAAACGACGTCCGTTTTCAACCAAATTTCATAGGAAGGACTTAAAACATATATAAGACATGTACCGGGCGTTGGAACCAAAATACGGGCCCGCTACCATCACTTTCTAATCAGGTTTCATTTCCAATTCTCTTGAACATTTCTAGAAAACAAATTTTCTAAAAAAAATTATTTCTCGGGCTCGGGACATCGGAATGCTATTCCGGGCATACGCCCAAGTCCTATATTTTCCTACGGACCCTCTCGGACTGTCAAATCATAGGGCCGGGTCCGTTTAACCAAATGTTGACCAAAGTTAAATTTATTCATTTTAACATTAAAACTTAGCATTTTTCACAAAATTTCATATTTAAGCTTTCTGGCTACACGTCCGAACTGCGCACGCAAATCGAAAAACCTCTAAATGAGGTTTTCAAGGCCTCGAGGACACATAATTCAATTAAAAATAGGTGGTGACCGTTTGGGTCGTCACAGGTTGAGTTCAGTTTCTTTCTTGGGTCATATTGTATCAGCGGAGGGTATTCAGGTGGATCCTAAGAAGATTGAGGCAGTTAAGGACTGGCCTAGGCCCATGTCATCTACAAAGATCCGAAATTTCTTGGTCTTGGCAGGTTATTACCGTCGGTTTGTGGAGGGGCTTTCATCCATAGCAGGCTCGATGACCAGGTTAACCCAGAAGGGTGCACCGTTCAGATGCTCGAACGAGTATGAGGTGAGCTTTCAGAAACTCAAGACAGTTTTGACTGCGGCATAAGTATTGGTGTTGCTCACAGGTTCATGGCCATATACAGTATATTGTGATGCGTCTCATATTGGCCTTGGTGCGGTGCTGATGCAGAGTAAGGTTATTGCATATGCTTCGCGGTAGCTGAAGATTCACGAGAAGAATTATCCAGTTCATGACTTGGAGCTAGCAGCCATTATTCATGCACTGAAGATTTAGAGGCACAATCTATATGGCATGTCGTGTGAGGTGTTCAAGGACCACAAGAGTTTGTAGTATTTGTTCAAGCAAAATGAGCTCAATTTGAGGTAGATTAGGTGGTTGGAGCTATTGAAAGACTATGATATCACCATCTTGTATCATCCCGAGAAGGCCAATATGGTGGTCGATGCTTTGAGTAGGAAGTCGGCTAGTATGGGTAGCCATACGTATATTCCAGTCGGTGAAAAATCGCTTGCTTTGGATGTTCAGGCTTTGGCCAATCAGTTCATGAGGTTGGATGTTTTTTAGCCCAACTATGTTCTAGCTTGTACTGTCACTTGGTCTTTATTATTTGAGCGTATTAGAGATCGACAGTATGATCACCCTCATTTTCTTGTCCTTAGGGACACAGTGCAATACAGAGATTCCAAGCAAGTTACAGTTGGAGATGATAAAGTTTTGAGGATGCAGGGTCATGTTTGTAGGCCTAATATGGATGGACTTCATGAGTAAATTATAGAGGAGGCCCATATTTCCTGGTATTCTATTCATCCAGGTGCCACCAAGATGTATTAGGACTTGTGGCAGCTGTGAGCACGTGATTTTTGCTCTCACGACAATTACTCCCAAAATTACAAAATAAAATAGTTTTGTCATCACAGTTGAATAGATTGTGTGTTATCTTCCTTTGGCATCTTGTATGTGTGTTTATTTGTTTAAACTAATTAAAATACAAAAAAAATACGTGTGGCATGCATTTCTAAATTAATTGACCACAAAATATTTAGAAGAAAATTACAAAAAATGTATATTTGCATTATTGCATTGTTGTTATTTGTTTTGAGTTAAAGTATGTGATTTACATTATTT
>MU693559.1:2806-23691 GCA_026770625.1 Nicotiana glauca
TTCTAGAATTAAGAGTAATTTTCTTATATTTTTTGATATTTTCTAATTAATAAAAAAATATTTTGTTTTAATTTTCTTTGCTTTATTTTCCAAAAATAAAAATAAACACTGGTATTTCCACACAATTATCAACAAGTTTCCACACAAAAATTATTTTTATATATTTTTTCGGAATAATTTGCTTGGGGCAAAAATCACATGCTCACACATACCTTACTAATCCTATTGAGGCGAAGAAAAAAACCTCATCTTCTAGCAAGCATGTAAAAAATAGGAACTTGAAAGTACCAAGTATTATATGATCGTCATAGAGTTTATAACACACTCTATGACGCTATTACAAGTGATGATGCTTTGAAAATGATAAACTAAAACAATGTAGAAATTTGAGTCTTGCCCCTCATTTATCAAACTTGTGAGTTCTTCAATTTGAACTTCCTTAAAATCCTCTTTAACTGTCTTCAAATATTCTTCAAAATTCTTCATTTCTTCTCGGATCTATTGGACCTCGTAAATGTGGATGTGGCAACCCCTTTTGCTTTGCAGCTCTCATTGGGAGTTGCCTGAGTATTATTTCTTGAGTCACCTTCTTCTTTTCACTTCGCTTAGGAGAGAAATCTCCAATTGTATCCGCCTCTTCTTGACAAGATTCGATCAATTCATCTTCTTTTGCTTCATCGGAGATGGCAACATGTAAGTTGACGTCAAGTTTTTGATTGGCTTCATCTTGTGTAACCCTCCACAATAGTTCAAGCCTCTTCAATCTCTTTGCACTACATGGTTCATATCTCTTTGCCACTGAAAATTTCAGCTTCTGTGCAGTCGTTTTTGCGCAAGATGAGAATGCACTTTTGTGAGGTTTTGGACTGCCCAAAGCATCCAATAATGCACGGTCATGGTCTGAGATCAAAGCAATTTTTGAAATCTCGCTTGGAGTGCTTTCATTGTGATATTGTTATTGTAGTAAACTTCTTGCATCCATATCATTAGAAACAAGACCATGGAGGGTATTGGTAGGTGTCAAATTGTATTTTTCAGCCATTGCACTTGAACTTCCAGTTAGTGCACGCTGCTGCCCAGATTTGGCTACCTCTTTGTCAGCATGTGTTGTCTAACTAACACCCTCCAAAACTGCTACAATTTGCTGCTGTTTGGATGGTATAAACGCTGGAATATTTGGACTTAATCCTCTCCTCTTTGGCCTGCTATCTGTGGAGTTAAAAACCTGGTCGCCTTGAACCATTACTGCCTCATTCTTTGATGGAGGAGTGGCCGAAAATTGAGCTGCCGCATTGTCAACATTTTCTTCTATGGTAACTGCATAATCTTCCTCCTCTTCAGCTCGCTTAACCCACGTCTTGCATTTAATAACAATTGCACTTGTCGCACCTTGTTGATCCTTAGAACTAGTCTTCTCATTTGTGGAATGTGATTGTGAAATTGAAATTGATGCCATACCTTTGTCACATTTTGGTTGTTTCCAGTAGATATCAATTGCTGCCCCGAGGCACCTCCTTGTTCACCAAAAGACTCCATAGATTGTGAAGGTATCTCAAAGACCGAGGTATTCAAAGTAACCAATGGTGCGTTGATCTTTGGAGTGGTATGCATCAACATAGCCACCTGGGAGTCCTTTATCAAGTTAGCTAATTCTTGACTGGAGAATTGTAGTGATGGTACAGCTTCCCCAGGCATTTGGATATTAAGATCATTAGCAGGAACTATTTTTGTCGAACCATGTAGTCGAGCACCTATTTCTTTTGAAATTTGCTGATGTACAACACTGCCTGAAGAATTAGTTTTTCCAGTTGTTGGACCCGGAGATTGCTTTTTGCTTGATGTATGATTCATCTCTGTCCAGTCATTGCTCTTTGTAGTAGATTTGCTGGTATTTGTAGCCTGCCCAGCACATTTAAAACACTCTCCAAGAGTTAAAATATGCTCATGATCGCTAGTTGCTGCTGATGCTACTGATTTTTTTAACTAAATCAACTACTGTAGACTCTCGATCACCTACTGGTTTGGCATTGGTCGCTCGATCAACAGTAGGTTTAGCAACAACTGCAGCTACTCGATCACCAGTGTCAATCAACGCAACAGTAGGCTTCAAATTTGTAACTTCAGTAGCTCCATGATCAGCTCCAGTTTGTCGCTCCTTAAGTATATCAGTATCTATAGGACATGCTGTTCTTACAAAAAGATCAACAGCAGCAGCAGGTTTAATACTCCTATATAAAGCTCGATCGACAGTAGTATTCAAAGCAGCTGTATCACCCAACTTCGAAACAGTAGCAGTTGCACCATTTTTACAAGGCATTGCAGTATCATTCAAAGTCGCATCTGCAGATTTCATCGCAATCAGTGAACCTGCATTTTTTAAAATCCCACGAACAACTTGCTCGATTTTAGTTTGAGCAGCAGTAGATTGCACTATCCTGGCACCTGCTGTCTTTAATGCTACAGCATTCTCAAAAATTGATCATTCAGCTCCTGTACCATTCTCCTTAGTAACTACAACATTCTTATTAACCAAACCTTTCTCCCCTGCTTTCTCAATTAATGAGGTATCAACTATAGTAATACTATCAGTTTCTCGATGCATCACTTGGTCACTGTTCAAAGTAAAGTTCTGTTTTCCTCCATCTGTATGTGATACCTGTTGGTCGACCAAAGTTCCTTTTGCTGATTCATCTACCTGCTTACTAGCTGCTATTTCCATATCTCTTTGATTTTCTCTTTTAGCATTTAGATAGTCTCTTGCATCCCCTTGTAGCTTCTAAATATTGTTCGCCAACATAGCAGGCACATTAACAACCTTTGACCTCACATCCTTTCCAGCTTGTTCCTTCATTAATCGACACACATTGTCGTCATGTCCTTGATGTTTGCAAAATGTGCAATATTTAGGAAGATTGTCATACACCACCTCCTGGTAATGTACATTGATTTTACCCGAAATTCTGTCAACAATCTGTAGCTTAACCTTTTTAGGACGATTTTCGAGCAAATCAAGAATTACTTTGACCCTAGCAGCACTAGGTTGAGTTTTTTCTTGCGTCGCCTTGTCCACAGCAATAGACTTACCAACAGCTGAAGCAATCAACATTAAAGACTTCATAGCGAAGAAATTAGGTGGCAAACCTGGAAAGGAAATCCATACGACTGCAATGGACGTTTCCTCTTTTGGATTGAATCCTAAGGTCCATGGGAATGTTCTAAAAAAGAATTCATCACCTTTTGACTTGACATAACTAGTTGACCTTGATAAAAAAAGAACATAATCACTGTAAAGGTCAAATCTGATTAATAAGTGATGATATTCCAGCAGGCCAATATTGCTGTCTTATTCAATAAATATTTAAGTTTATTAATAAGTGATGATATTCCAGCAGGTCAAATCCTATTCTCTCTAACAATCGCTATTTCGTGCGAGACTCTTCCATTTCTTATGAAACCACACTTCCTATCATTAGAGCTTCATTTCTCATAGAAAATATCATGACAAAACATGGACAGAGTAGTAAAAAGACCAAAGATAATGCCCCATCTAGGGTTCCGCCATCTTTCGGTGGTGAAGGGGAAAAGGCAGAGAAGACCCTAGTCCCTCTTAGTATAGAGAACGTCCTCCCGAAGGAGATGCATGTTCGTAGGGATTTCCCGACTATGAGCCCATCCCTTCCCTAGGAGCACAGCAAATTATTACAATCCCACTTAGAAGATCTTCGGGAGACGTACCATATTCCGGACCACGTGGAAATGGTGCCGACCGGGACGGACTATGCCAATGTCCACCGGCCCGGGTACTGCACATTCTATGAGTACCCGTTCCTGATTGGTTACAGTCTTCCAATCTATCCCCTAATGGAGGACCTTTGCCATTTTTACAACATGTGTCTGGCTCAGCTCACTGCTTACACTTTGAAGGTGTGCCGTATTATGACCACCTATGCGGCCAGGGTTGAGTGCAGCATCTTAGTCCATCACCTCTTACAGTTATTCAGCCCTGGTTACCTAAGGGGTACCATGCTGCAGCTGAAAAGTCGTGGTACAAGGGGATTGGTTGTTAAAGTCGATGACAAGACTAACCGCCATTTTTGGCGTAAATACTTCTACATCAGGATGGAGCACCTGGTGTCGAATCCCGAGGGGTTCCCGAAAAGATGGAATCCAGAACATAAGTATTTTTACTTGTAGAATTCAGGATTGCTTGCGATTTTGACTATACGGCCGTTGTGATTTCTTTGCTTCCCCCCTCTTTTTTTTTTACAGCGAGGGCTTCTCCACCTCGGTTCATTGAAAATATCAGGTCGTGGGTGGAGAGAATGATTCCGTATGTGGAGGAATGCAGCACCTGGGCTGCATTTCGTGAACGATACGGCCCGCCAGGTAACTCTTCGGCTATGGTTTGGAAGTTTCCTTAGGTTTTGTTACCTGACTTGTTCGTGTTGGCAGGTCGGAGCGCTCCTAAAAAGAAGAAAAAGAGCGTCGTTACCTCTCCTGGGGCGGGGACTGACTCTGAAGACGGATACATACCCTGTGGCTCGCCCATCGATGGCGCTTCGGAGGTTCCTCAACCTGAGTATGCGCTTGTGCCGGCGTCCACAAGTGAAGCGACTCCTTCACTTCCATCCCCGCGGCCTGTGGAGGAGACTTCCGAGGGTGAGGAGCTACCGGAAAGGAAAAGACGCTGGTTGATGACTGGCAAGGGGATATCCACAGAAGATGAGAGGGCGAGTGAGCCCCGTCGAGAGTCAAGGCCGGTTTTTATGGCCGATGCCATCCGTTCTGGGAGGTCGGCTCCCCAAGGGAGGGCAGTTCCTGACGCCACCCCAGCACGCATTCTGGAGAGTGGCTTGTCGGCTGCCGCTGAAGAAGCGGGCGATGGTGAGAGCGTGGACCCTGAGGTCGCCCCCGCGGATGCAGATGCATTAACGAGATGTTTGGCCCGTGTAGTGATGATGGCGGGTAGATCCAACCGCCGAATTTTGATCCCAGGTGGGTATAACCTGTTGCAGCACAGCGAGCAGGCCGCAACAGATATGACCCTGTTATGTGCGGTCGCTGAGCGTGAAATGTTAAAAGGTGTTAGCGATGGGGAATTATCCCGGAGGGTTGCTGGCTCGGCCTTGCAGGTATATTTTGATTTTCTTCACGTATCGTAAAGTAAATTTTGATGCATACTGACTTGCCTTTCCTCTTTTTCCTCTTCTTTAGACTCTCATCTTGGAGGTAGAGAGGGGGCGGCGAGCTCAAAGGAAGGCCTCCACCTTTAACAAGGTGGTAAAGAAGTATCGGCGGTGCCGTGCCAAGCATCAAGCGCTGGCGGACCTACTCAAGCAGGACCCAGAATTTCGGGTTTTTCGTGAGGACTTGGAGCAGTCGGAGGCCCAGTTAAAGCGAAGGGTGGTTGAGCTGGAGCAAGTTGATGACCAGCTGATGGTCGCTTTGGCTCGGAATATTGAACTGGAGACTCTTCTCCAATCAAAGGAAGAGGAACTGGAGGTCGACCGTGGGGTATCGGCGGAAGCCGCTGATTTGCAAGCCAAGGTCGCTGCCTTGACTGCCGAGCTCAATGCCAAGGCGGCTGAGGTTGAGGCCCTTAAGCAGACTGTTGCGTCTAGGTCTGATGAGGATGCGCATGGCAAGGCGAGGGAGATGTGGGTGTACACCGAAGTCAAGCTAGTCGTGTTCAAGGAATTCTTAGCTGCGGGCCGAGCTACTGAGGCAAAGGTTCAGGATCAGCGGCGTATAGCTCAGGTCGCCCGAGAAGCCTGCGGGTATAGTTCTGATTCCCCAGACCAGGCGGGCTATAATTCTGAAGATGTTAACCATCTAGGTTCTGGGTTCTAGATCTCTGCAACTTAGCAGGCCGGGTTGGCAGCGGATGAGATGACGGACCGGCGGGGGGCAGTGCACGGAATGGCGAACCTCCTTAGGACTTGTATTCATTTTGTTTTGCTGTATTTGGAGATGTAAATGGGTCCTTTTGTATATGTATTTTTTGATGATAATGGAAGTTATACTTTTGCTGTTACTCTTTTCCCAAGTCGCAATCTTTTATTTTTGGTATCTCGTCTCCGCAGAGTGGATGCTCGCTAGTTTGTAAGGTTCTTAGTATGCTTCTTGAACGTTGCTTGTGTTATCCACCGATAGGAGGCGGCTTTAATGCTAAACAGTGGCGACTTTAGTTAATAGTGTTGTTGCTTCATCTGCTACTTACGTGCCTTGCACCGCAATTGAACAGGGTTGGCGACCATTGGCGATGGCGGCCTTAGCCGTAAAATTGTCGATGGCCTTAGCCATGTATGTAACTTTGACTGTCATCGAGTTAATAGTTTGTCGTTGTCGAACTGGGTCGACTTACTGACGACGATTGCTTTATCCTTTTACATGTTGGGGACGACCTTGGCCGAATATGTAACCTCGATTGTCGTCGAGTTACTTCGTTTGTCGTCATCGAGCTGGGTCGACTTATTGACGACGGTGGCCTTAGCCATTTTCATGTTGGAGATGGCCTTGGCCATATACGTGACTTCGAATATCGTCGAGTTACTTCGTTTGTCGTAGTCGAGCTGGGTCGACTTATTGACGACGGTGGCCTTAGCCATTTGCACGTTGGAGATAGCCTTGGCCATATACGTGACTTTGATTGTTGTCGAGTTACTTCGTTTGTCGTAGTCGAGCTGGGTTGACTTATTGACGATGGTGGCCTTAGCCATTTGCACGTTGGTGATGGCCTTGGCCATATACGTGACTTCGATTGTCGTCGAGTTACTTCGTTTGTCGTAGTCAAGCTGGTTCGACTTATTGACGACGGTGGCCTTAGCCCTTTGCACGTTGGAAATGGCCTTGGCCATATACGTGACTTCGACTGTCGTCGAGTTACTTCGTTTGTCGTAGTCGAGCTGGGTCGACTTATTGATGACAGTGGCCTTAGCCATTTGCACGTTGGAGATGGCCTTAGCCATATAGGTGACTTCGACTGTCGTCGAGTTACTTTGTTTGTCGTAGTCAAGCTGGGTCGACTTATTGACGATAGTGTCCTTAGCCATTTGCACGTTGGAGATGGCCTTGGCCATATACGTGACTTCGATTGTCGTCGAGTTACTTCATTTTTCGTAGTCGAGCTGGGTCGACTTATTGACGACGGTGGCCTTAGCCGTTCATACATTGGAGATGGCCTTAGCCATTCATACATTGGAGATGGCCTTTGCCGTTCATACATTGGAGATGGCCTTAACCGTTCATACATTGGAGATGGCCATAGCCGTTCAAACATTGGAGATGGCCTTAGTCGTTCATACATTGGAGATGGCCATAACCGTTCATACATTGGAGATGGCCATAGCCATTCATACATTGGAGATGGCCATAGCCGTTCATACATTGGAGATCACGCTAGCCCAATCCCTTTGTAATGTCAGCCAAGAGAGCATATGGAGTGGCTGGTATGATAAACTCCTTCCGCAAATATCTCCAGGTGTCCCCTCTGCCGCCTCGTTAAAACCTTCCTGAGAAAACCCAATTGGGACAAAACTCGGGTAAGGTAAAAAGAGTGCAACTCAGGAGATGCCTTTATAAATGGAAATACTTGAGGTGGGCGATGTTCCAATTGTTTTGGAGCGTCTTTCCTTCCATTGTTTCTAATTGAAATGCTCCCTTATTTGCTGCTGCTATGATTTTGTATGGTCCGTCCCAGTTGGTGCCCAACTTTCCTTCGCTTGGGTCTTTTGACGCCAAAGTTTTGGCTTTGAGGACGTAGTCACCCACTTTTAGTGGTCGCATTATGGCCTTCTTGTTGTAGTACCTTTCGACTTGCTGTTTCTGGGCCACCATTCTTATGTGGGCCATTTCTCTTCTTTCCTCGGCCTCATCAAGGTCTTGAAGTCTGTTCTTGTCGTTCTCTGCTCTGCTTGTATGTGAATACCTCAAGCTTGGTTCGCCGACTTCGACCGGTATGACCGCGTCGGTTCCGTAGACCAGTGAGTATGGTGTTTCTCCTGTGGAGGATTTGGGCGTGGTCCTGTGTGTCCATAACACTTCCGGTAGTAGCTCAGGCCATAGCCCTTTGGCGTCCTCGAGCTTCTTCTTCAGTATGTTCAGTATCGTTTTGTTGGACGACTCTACTTGGCCGTTGGCGGAGGGGTGGTATGGCGTGGAGAGTATTCGCTTAATATGCCATTTGTCAAAGAACTCCGTAATCTTCTGGCCGATGAACTACCATCCGTTGTCGCAGCTGATTTCTTTGGGGATGCCGAAGCGGTAGATGATATTCTTCTATATGAAGGCGATGAATTCCTGTTCGCATATTTGGGCGTACGCACCTGCTTCCACCCACTTGGAGAAATAATCAGTTAAAACTAATAGAAATCGTACCTTTCCTCGTCCTGCTGGTAGCGGACCGACTATGTCCATTCCCCATTTGATGAAAGGCCATGGGGAAGCGGCCGAGTGGAGCGGTTCTCCTGGTTGGTGTATCATGGGGACATACTTTTGGCATTGTTCGCATCGGCGGACATATTTCACCGCGTCTTTCTTCATAGTTGGCCAATGGTAGCCAGCCCGTATTATACAGCGCACGAGGGTGCGGTTACCTGTGTGGGCGCCGCAGTGACCTTCGGGTACCTCTTCGAGTACTGGCGCCATTTGGTGCCGCCCTAGGCACTTGGCTAGGGGTCCACCAAACGTCCTTTTGTAGAGCTCGTGGTTTATCAGGCAATACCGGGTGGCCTGTACGCTGAGCTTCTTGGCTTCTTTTTTGTTAGGTGGGAGTGTTCCATCCTGCAGATAGGACACAAACTGGTTGCGCCAGTCCCAATTCAAATTTAAGGAGAGTACCTCAGTGTGATCAATGGCTGAATGAAGGAGGGTGACCACGTTTTCCTTGTCGAAGTTTTTAGTGGCTGCGGCCAATTTTGCTAGGCCGTCTGCTTCAGCGTACCGCACCCTCGGAACCTGTTCGAAGCGGCACTCATCGAGCTCAGTCATTAATCTGTGGATTTCTGACTGGTACTTTTGCAATCTCTGCTCCATGATTTGGTAAGTCCCAGTGACCTGGTTCACCATGAGCTGGGAGTCGCAATGGAGAATGAGTCGCCGAGCTCCATACTTGATGGCTAGGTTTATACCTGCAATAACATCCTCGTACTCGACCTCGTTGTTAGTCATATCGGGGTATCGTATGGACTGGAGAATTATTTCGCCCATGGGGACCTCGAGAACGAGTCCCAGTCCCGATCCCGAGGCATTAGAGGCACCGTCAGTGTAAAGAGCCCATAGGTCGATGTTGGAGGGGGCAGGATGTGCCTCTCGTTCCGCCTCTGGGCAGTATTTCTGTGCTGAAGTCGGCTACGAAGTCGGCGAGTACTTGCGACTTGATGGCTGTTCTCGGGAGATACGAGATATCGTGCTCGCTGAGCTCTATGGCCCATCTGGCGAGCCTGTCTGATAACTCAGGCTTATGTAGGATGCTTCTCAAAGGGAAGGTTGTCAGTACTTTTATGGGGTGGCACTGAAAATAGGGTCGGAGCTTCCGCGAAGCTACGACCAACGCCAGAGCTAATTTTTCAAGGTGTGGATACTGTGTTTCGGCGTCCACTAAGGTTTTGATAATATAGTAAATAGGGGATTGCGTACCTTTGGTCTCGCAAACCAATACTGCGCTGACGGCGACCTCGGATACGGCCAGATACACCAGCAGGGGTTTGCCTAGATTTGCTTTGGCCAGAAGTGGTATGCCTTCAGTTTTCTCAAGGCTTCGACACATTCCTCATTCCACTGTAACCCATTGTCCTTTCTCAGTATATTGAAAAATTTGTGGCATCTGTCGGAGGATCGCGAGATGAACTTAGATAGGGCGGCTATTCGCCCCGTCAGCTTTTGCACCTGTTTTTTGCTGTTCAGCATCTCAGGTATTACATCTATCGCCTTGATCTGATCTAGGTTGACCTCGATACCTCGTTGTGATACAAGAAATCCTAAGAATTTCCCTGAGGCTACATCGAAGGCGCATTTCTCGGGGTTCGGTTTCATCCCGTACCTTCTTAATATCCCGAAGGCTTCCTTCAGATGGTCGATGTGGTCCTCTTTCTTTGTCGACTTCACCAGCATATCGTCGATATAGACTTCCATAGTCTTACCGAGCTGCTCTTTGAACATCTTGGTGACCAGTCTCTGGGACGTAGCCCCTGCATTTTTGAGCCCGAAGGGCATTACCTTGTAGCAGTAAGTCCCTTGATGGGTGATGAAAGTCGTCTTCTCCTGATCCTTCTCGGCCATCATGATTTGATTGTAGCCGGAGTAGGCATCTAGGAAGCTCAACAGTTCATGTCCTGCAGTGGCGTCGATCAATTGGTTGATGTGAGGTAGTGGGAATGAATCCTTTGGGCATGCTTTGTTTAGATCGGTGAAATCTACGCACATTCTCCACTTCCCGTTTTTCTTTTTGACCATGACGACGTTGGCGACCCATTGGGGGTACTTTGATTCCCTGATGGAGCCGTTGGCCAGTAGTTTGTCTACTTCCTCACTGACCACTTCATTGATAGCGGCGTTGAATTTCCTTCTCATTTGTCGCACGGGCGGATGTAATGGATCGACATTCAGCTTGTGGGTGGCGATGTCTCGCGGAATTCCCGGCATATCTGAATGGGATAAAGCAAATAGATCTGCATGGTTAGTTAGGAATGCACGATACTTACTTGGGTTGACGAGGCCGTGCCCGAAGTAGGATTTCTTTGCAGGTCAGTTTTGTTTAATTGGACTGAGTCGAGATCTTCGACCGTTGCTTTACAGGCTTCCACATCATTAGGATCTCTAATGGCGTCCGCTGTTGGGTCGACTTTAGTCCCCAACACTGCTAATTGCTATGCCTCCACACTCGCCCCATTCAGTTGTTGGGTGTGGGCGCAATCTTGAGCTATTTTTTAACATTCCTGCATGGTGCGTGGCTCGCCCCTAATGCTGAATACTCCCCATGGGGTAGGGAATTTGATCACTTGATAAAGGCTTGAAGGGACCGCTTGCATGGTGTGTATCCACGGGCGTCCTATGATGACGTTGTACGCCGTTTATTGGTTCATCACGTGGAAAGTTGTTTCCAGCGTGACTCCTCCCGCTAAGACAGGCAGTGTTATTTCTCCGGATGTCCATTCCACTGCATTGTTTAAACCAGTTAGTGTTATGCAGCGCGGTATTACCCTATACTCGAGTCCCATTTGTGCGAGGACCCTTGGGTGGATAATACAGGCGCCACTTCTGTCGTCGATCATGACTCTTTTAACATCCGTATCAGCGATACGTAAAGTAATAACTAAAGCATCATAATGAGGGAAAGACAAACCGTTGGAATAAGACTTATCGAAGGTGATACTATCTTCGAAGTCATCATACCGTTCATGGGCGATGGTCTGCTTCAGTCTGTGTGTGTTGGCAAATTTGACGTGATTGATTACTGAGTCGTCGCTGCCTCCGACAATCATGTTTATCGTGCGTGTTGGGGAAGGCGGCTTTGGCGGCCCGCAGGGTTGTTCCCGTCCGCGTGCAAAGTTGATTTTCCCTTTGTCGCTGAGTAATTCCCTCAGGTATCCCTGGTTCAGCATCCTGACCACTTCTTGCCGCAGGCCTATGCAGTCTTCGGTTTTGTGTCCCCATTCCTGATGGAACTCACATAGGACGTTTGATTTCCTTGTGGAAGGGTGTGATTTCATCTTCTGCGGCCACTGCACCTTGGTGCCCAGCTTCTCCAGTGCGTACACTATTTCTGAAGGAGACACACAAAAGTTATGGGCGGATAATAAGGGGGCGTACCTCTTTCATTTCGGAGTGGGGCGACGTGTCGCTGTAACGCGTCAGTATGTCTTGGTGGCAGATGGGAAGATCTGGTGTATCGCTGATGTCGGTCTCTGTTGGAGCGTGGGAGTTGTTCTCGTCGTCCTTCATTGCGTCGATCTCTCCTTGTTTCTGAGTGTATCACTTTAGCCGTTGGGTCGGCCCATTAAGATCATCCTCGTCTGCTCGTACCTCGGTGCAATAGGCGTTGTGGATTTCTTCCCATGTGGTAGGGAGATATTTCATGAGGCGGCTCAGCAGCTTCTTGGTCGCCCTCGAACCGTCCCTGCTTAGCCCGTTCTGGAAAGCGGCGACTGCCATACCTTCCGATACATTTGGCAGACTCATCCTTACCCTGTTAAACCTGGCTAGGAAGTCCCAGAGCCCTTCTCCTGTGGTTTGTCTGATGGTGAAGATGTCGTTGACCCTTGCTTCCGCTTTCTTCGCACCCGCATGGGCGGTGACGAACTTATCCGCCATTTCTTCGAATGTTGATATCACCTTGGCTGGTAACTGAGAGTACCATGTCAAGGTCCCTCCTGTCAACGTCTCGCTAAACTTCTTCAGCAGCACCGACGGTACCTGTTCTTTTGATAGATCGTTGCCCTTCACAGCAGTGACGTAGTGGATCAGATGATCCTCGGGATATGTGGTTCTGTCGTACACCCTCAAGTAGGGAGGCATCTTGAAGGTCTTTGGGATAGAGCAAGGGGTAGCTTCTTCAGTGTATGGTTGTTCTACGAACCTTCCCACATCGCGTTTTGGTAGCAACTTAATTGGGGGCTCCAGGGATCTTGTCGACTCTCTCCTGGTGTTCCTTCATTTGGTCGCGGAGTGCCTTGTTTTCATTTTCCATTTCTTCCATCTTCTTTAGGATGGTTGTTAGCGTACCATCATTGGTCTGTGCTTCGATGGGTTGGTTATTTACTCGTGTAACCTCAGGTTCGCCCATGGCAACGGTGGTACTTATCGTCGGTACACGCCTGATGTTGCTTGCGGTGATTTCTCGACCAAGACACTTAGGGTGCTTGTTAGCCACTCTTCCAGTAGCTTTTTAACCACCGAGGGTGCTTCTTTAGCAGTAGACGTGGAAGCTCTTTTTTCGTGCAAGATCGTCAGATCTTCGGATGGGGAAGATGAGATCTCTGCACCTGGTGTGATGCTGGGGGTTGCATTCAGGATGCCATCGTCACTGGCCTCGTTGAGAGACAATATACTTTGTAAGCTAGAAAACAATCAAAAATGTAAAAAGGGTAAATCGTAATCAAATATAATAGACCTAAAGATGTAAAAATGGTGTTATTTTCGGCCATCTTTTGTTTTCGTGTGGTGTAGAAAAAAGTAGCTGGTTGATCTCTAGGTGGATACTATGATTTTGATTCTCGAAATCCCCACAAATGGCGCCAAATTGTTTGGCTCAAAAGTTAACAATATACTTTGTAAGCTAGAAAATCATCAAAAATGTGAAAAGGATAAATCGTAATCAAATATAATAAACTTAGAGATGTAAAAATGGTGTTATTGTTGTAGATATGATATTGTGAGATGATAGCATGAACTCAAGAGAAGATGTTCGTTAGAGATAGAAATAGAGAGAGAATAAGATAAAATGAGAGAGTTGTCTTATTCAAGAATAACACTGATGCCCCCTTTTACAATGGGAAGGTCCCCTTTATATAATAGGAGACCTTCCTCGAAATAATTATTAAAGTACAAAACGTAGTCGACGTCCTCCTAGCGAGGGCGACAGGTCTTAACCGGCGTCGCCTTCGTCCTTACGTCCAAGATGTACCTTTACTTTAATGAACGTATGCTTCACTGGGCATACCCTTCGTAGTAGAGATGTTGAGGGTCAATTTGACCCCATACAAAATTAATTCCCTTAAAGATACATGACTTGAGAGAGAGTGGAGCTAAATTTAACTTAATGTTGAAATAATTGTTACAAATCACGTAAAGAACCTGAGGACAGAAATTAAAACCAAGCTTAACTATCAAGTCAGTCATGTGGGAGAAACATCCAACTGGTTGGTTGAAAGTTAAACAAATAGGAGCACTAGCTCTGTTAACCATTGTGTTGGTGTTGTGGCATAACGACCTTTGCCATAAAACTCCATTTTTGCACTAACGATCTTTCTGTGCGTGCTTTAACTGATGCAATCAATAAGGCTGCTGCAATAAAATTGGACATTTTATTAGTTGTAAATATGCTAATTGATCACTATGTGGAGGAGATCAATGCAGGCTTTCTTAACCTTCAGGTAAAGATACAACATCGCTTGCAAGACAAACTCTGTGGCAAACGTTCTAGCCGAAGCCGGCATCAAACTGCAGGACATCTCCAACAGACCAACACTTCATCTCAGCTCATGGTCTGATTGAACTACCTAGAGAAGCCAGAGGATGCTCAAGAATGGATCAAATCTAAATGCTTAGTTTCAGGATTAGAAAAAAAAAAGGTGGAACTTGTATGAGTCCAAATTTGGTGACTCAGCGGTAGTAAGATAAAGGACGGAGTCAACCACGACATAACGACTGAAGATCATTCCCACAAAGGCTGGTGTCAAAAGCAGGCAGCCGAGATGAGAAAAGAACGGTAGTATAGTTTCCACTACTAGAAATCGGGTAATTAGCGATCAAAATTTTGCGACCAAAATTGGTCGGTCCAAAAAAGCGACCAAAATTTATCGGTAACGGGGAGAAAAATATTTTATATTTTATTTTAAATAAATTACCGACCAAAGTTGGTCGGTAAAGTGGTCAACAAGTTGACCGAGCTGGTCAGACTTGTTTAGTCAAAGAAAATTATACATTACCGACCAACTTTGGTCGGTAATGTGGGACCCAGTTATAAAATTTTAATAGTTATAACAATTGATGTAAATTACATTACTAACCTTCGGGTTCTTTTAGCGATTGATAAACTTCTGAAGATCCTAATTGATATATATAATTTATCATCAAATATATCTGTTTGGAAATTGATTCATAGACTTATAACTTACTCAGATGCATCGTTGAATATTAAAAACAAAACGTCTGACCTATATAATAGTAACGAAAAAGGGTTCAAAATACCCCTAAACTATTGGAAAAGGTTTAAAAATATACTTCATCCACTTATTGGGCTAAAAATATTCCTCCATCCACTTTTTTGGTTCACTTATGCCCTTTGACCGTTAGGTCAATGCTAAATTAAAAATAATTATTATTCTTTTTGTAAAACTTAAAAAAAAAACTTTTGCAAAATATTTTCATTTTTTTAAACTAATGCACCAACAGTACATAAATTTAGTAAAGTCTTCTTATTTTTTTTTTTAATTTTTACAAAAAATAATTCAGTTTTTACAAAAAAACAATCATTTTTCTTAAAAAATGGAAAACAAATATTTTTCATAAATATTTTCATTTTTAAAAATTGAAAACAATATTTTCAACAAAATATTTTTCGTTTTTGAAAAATATTTTTTTTTCATTTTCTTAAAGCATTTCGTTTTATTTTTGTTTTTTTAAAAACTGAAAAACTAAAAAACAAATATTTTTCAAAAACGAAAATATTTTGTTAAAAATATTTTTTTCAGCTTTTATAAAACGAAAATAATTTTTTGAAAACATTTTTTTTTCTATTTTTACAAAAAAAAATTATTTTTACAAAAAAAATGCTTTAAAAAAAACTGAAAAAATGAAAAAAAAATATTTTTGTAAAAACTGAATTATTTTTTGTAAAAACTGAAAAAAATAAGAAGAAGACTTTACTAAATTAGTGGACTACTGGTGTATTTGTTTAAAAAATGAAAATATTTTGTAATTTTTTTTAGTTTTACAAAAAGAATAATAATTATTTTTAGTTCAGCATTGACCTAACGGTCAAAGGGCATAAGTGAACCAAAAAGGTGGGTGGAGGGATATTTTTACCCCAATAGATGGATTAGGATATTTTTATACCTTTTTTCAATAGCTTAGGGGCATTTTGAACGATTTTCCGTAATAGTAAAAACAAAACGTCTCGGCCTATATCGATTAATCTATGCCATGCACTATTAGTGATGAATGAATGTAATTCATTAACTCTGTTATAATACAAATAATGAATATAGTAACATATGCTATAACATGCTATATATGCAGTTAAAGTAGCACAACGACGTGCGACGTGTGTGTGTTATATATACACACACTAGCATATACTATAACAAGTTATATATATAGTTAACGTATTACAATGAAGTGGCTCTCTGTGTGTGTGTGTGTGTGTGTATATATATATATATATATATATATATATATATATATATATATATATATATATATAAACATGAAGCATTAGGGACATAGGGTCGGGTTCATTTAGGGATTGATAGACTTGTAAATTGATTCATCGACTTATATCTTATTTAGATGCATCGATGAATATTAAAAATAAAACGTTTGACCTATATCGATTGATATAAAAAACAAAACGTCTCGACCTAAAATAGAATAATATTATATTAGTTTATCAATTGATTAATTATAAGTAATGTATAATATTGATAATCAATTACAATATAGTTTACGTGTGTGTGTGAAATTACTCATATACTTAAATAAACTTAAAAATTTACTTATATAGATGCTGATATAATCTATTAAAAGTAATTATCTAGTTAATATAATTTTTTGTAAAGATTATGCTGGTAGTTTATAATTATTTATAATAATTGTACTTAAATAAAATAAATTTGTATACTTAATAGTAATTTTTTATAGTTTATAATAATTTTTTTATACCTTATAATATGTTTAAAAAATAATTTTTTTTAAAACCGACCAAAGTTGGTAGGTATTTGGTCAAACAGTCAACACTTAATGTACCGACCAAATTACCGACCAACGTTGGTCAGTAATTCTGAAATTCAGAATGAAATATGGGTTTTCCCCCATGTCTCTTATTTTCTTCCCCAAAAATTTCGTAACTCCTCCCTCAATACCTTCCCCTCCCCTTCTTTATTTCCCTCACACAAATCCCAATCACCACCCGTGTAGCCACCGCCCGTAGCCGTCGTCGCTGCCACTGCTTTTAGGACTGCCTCCCCTCTCCTTCTCTACCTAAAAATTTTAGGTTTGAATTACAACCCATTTCTTTGACATTTCTAGTTTTTGTTTCAATTATTTGAATATTGTATTTTATTGTTTCAATTCTTTGAACATTGTATTTTATTGAGGACTAGGGCTTAGGTCTTATTTTAATTAGTTTTCTTTATTAATTTTATTAACTAACTAGTTTAACTAGTCTTGAATAGTTTAGTAAGATTGGAATTATACTTTGTATAGTCTTGAATAATTTAGTTAGAATCTTGGGTGTAACATCCCGTACATTCGGCGTAGGTATAAGTGAGTTAAAGGAGTAGTAAGGTTATATTTTGGGCATGTGAAGTCCCATCGGGATGATTATAGGTGAGAATAGTTGTTTCAAAATCAAGATGGAAGGTGAGGAGCATAAGATTTGACAAAATCGACTAAGTTTGCAGAAGATCTATCTTCCATCAGGTTTTAGAGCAAATGTGCAAGAAATTTGGGAAAACTCAAAGCATGAACATTGTAGGTCTTTGAAATAGCTTTCCAACGATACATTTTAAAGGCAAAACGAAGCTCTGTACAAAAGGTTATGCCCATTTTACAGAAAGATGCGTAACCACCGCGATCCTGCCACGTTTTTACTGCGACCGCGATGGTGAGGCAGTGTCCCAGCGTTTTACCGTTGTCGGGACTGCAGTCGTGCCAATTGGGACGCGGTGGAGGACTTGGGAAGTCATTTTTTAGCCTTATTTCGTCCCCCACAGCCCTAAAACATAAAAACTTGCTCTAGAAAGGAAAACTCTCAAAAACCTAACTCCTTAAGGATCCTTCCACCACTCAAGGTAAGTTCTAATGGTGATTCTAAGTTTATTTCAATTCCTCAATACCTTATTAACTTGGGTAAACCCTTCATATCATTAGATATTCGATTGAGACACCATTGTTGATAGAAGAAACCCTAGAACTCGAATTCAAGAAGATTGAACGTCGAAAAGGTAATATCTTCACCCTCTAATTGATTCTATCATTGAATTAATGATTATAGACTCTAGTTAATGAGATATAAATTGATGGGTTTGATAGAAAAGCATGAACGGTGATAGGTTTGGGTTGTTGATTGATTATTATTGGTTATGGGTGTTCATTACCTTATGGGTGATAAAGAATAATGTTGATTATAATCGTTTGAGACTTTAGAATTTAACTAGGAGAGAATGGGTGGTTGGGTGTAGAGACACCATTAATAAGGACTATGAAGATTTATACCATCAAGTGTTTGAAAAGATCCTAAATAACCAAAACATGAGTATTTTTGCTAATACGGAATCCCTTTGACTTGTATTGATATAGATTAACGTTAAAAGGGTTGGCGAATGTTGTATTACGCTCAAGAGCAAGAAGTTAAGGCATGTGAGGTTAACTCTCTATGTTTGGAAATTTTAATGATTCTCCCTACACTATGTTTCTTTTATAACGTTACTAATTGCCTAAGAAAATATAGTTAAGCCTAACTCCTTGAATAGTTGCAGAACTTCTATTCTCTAGCTTTATAACTCGTTCATGACTTTCATTCTGAACGTTGTGAGCTCAGTGCGTATTCAATATAGACTTGGGTTTGATTCTCCCGAGTCTTAGTATAGATTACTCAGTATGCCATAAACAGTTAAAGTTTCAGTGTTCATAATCAGTTCAAGAATACATGTCTCAATCTAGTCCTATTAACTATTCCAGTATTCTGTAACTCCATGTGATCCAGTATTCCAGTATCATGTAACTCAATATGATTCAGTATTTTACTATCATGTATTGTAGTTTAATTCTCAGTTCTTGAATGTTGAACACCTGTATTTGGGCCTGAGGCCGTAGTTTATGCTTTATGCATGTTTGGGCCTGAGGCCGTAGTTTATATGCTTTATGCATACTTGGGACTAAGGCCGTAGTTTATGCTTTATGCATATTTGGGTCTGAGGCCGTAGTTTATGCTTTATGCATTTTTGGGCCTGAGGCTGTAGTTATATATACGTATACTTGGGCATGAGGCCGTAGCTTGTGTACATATATATTGGGCCCGAGTCCGTAGCTTGTTCAGATAAACAGGTTGTTCATCATTCAGAAGAGGGAGTATTCATATCCTTACTTCATTTGTTCAGTTCAGTTATCAGTTACCATTTCAGTTACCAGTCATCAGTTCAGTTATCAGTTCAATTATCAGTTATCATTTTAGTTATCAGTTATTAGCTATTAGTTATCATTTTAGTTTCTATTTCAATAGTTATCATTTCAGTATCAATTATGGATTCTCGGTTATCAGCTCAGTTTCAGTTTCAGCATATATAATTCTTTCATTCAGTTGCTTTACATACCAGTGCAATTCAAATGTACTGACGTCTCTTTTGCCCCGGGCCTGCATTGTGTGATTTATAGATTGATGATTCAGAGCGCTGGGATTCTTGTACCAGCTATTTGGTGATCTCCAATTATTTCGGGGCATTGTCATTACTATAGTCTTCAATATTTTCAGGCAGTCAGTGTTTTTTCAGTACTTCATTAGAGGCTTCATAGACTAGAATAACAGTTAGACAGAGTCACATGATTTTCATATTAAGCTATGTTGGCTACAAATATATTTCAGAATTGTATTAGTATTTTTGAACTTTGATTTATATCATCCAGACTTTCACTATATCAACATGTGTTAGTTTATCATCCGTATTTAGTATGTTATGATACCACATGTTGATTCAGCCAACCAGTTGATTCGCTCGGTCATATGTAGTCAGGCACCGAGTGCCGTGTTACGTCTGGGCCCAGTTTCGGGGTGCGACAAAGCTTGGTATCAGAGCACTAGGTTCAAGAGTCCTAGGGAGTCTATGAAGCCGTGTCTAGTGGAGTTTCCTTTATATGTGTGTGCTGGCCACTCATACAAACGTTTAACTACTAAGACATCCAGGATTGTCTCATTTCTTTCTACTCTATATTGTGCCATGAAGCCTAGAGCAATAGTTAACCTTCTCTTCCTATCGAATTCAAAATGTATTGGATGCCCAAGTGACGCACAGGAGAAACATAAAGTCCTAGAGAGGATAATTGCCCGTTGGGGTATAATTATGGAGCACAACTTGGTAAATATGAGACTTGAGAGGATGTTAAAATTGGGATGCAATGGATAGTAGTACATGTTAGAGCATAACCTTAACAGAAAGTACAAAAGCAGTTATGATATCTTATGGTTATTAGTTTACCTTAGTTTCCAGTTATACAATCTTTCAGTTAGCAAGTTTGTGGTTATTTAGTACACCAGTATTCAGATAGATGTTTACCAAATATCCCATTTTTAGTGTTTCAAAATTTCTGGTAACTTGTGAGTATACAGTGATGCACATAAATGCTCAAAGAAAATATAAGTAACAGTGATCATAGCGAAATCTTCGCATATTTTAGGTCCGGATTAAATACCAAGACTCACCGGAGGGCGTAGAAAGTGATTTATCAGATGATGGTATACTCTGAAGGATAAGTTTATGTATGGTAATCATATGTGTTTGACCTCAGAGAACAATTTCTTTTAATTCTTCCAAATGGAGCCATAAGTTGGATGATGATAGTTCAGATATCACACCTTAACATTGGTCACTATAGTTTGGACTGAAAAAAGCCTAAGGGTAAAATACCTAGGAGTCAGAAACATTTGTTATTACCAAAGATGTGATTTCGTACAACTCATGCAAATGACTAGTGTCACACCTCCTTTTTCTACTACTATACCTGCAAGGGCGTAGAGGAGTTTTTTCCAATCTAAGGACAGTCGGAACGGGATTAGTTATTTAAAATTTTCAGAGTCGCCACTTGAGAATATAATGGTGTCCCAAGTCATCAGTTTAATCCCGAACCGGGGAAAGTTTGACTCTGTTACAGTCTGCGAACTAGAAATTCGGATAAGGAATTCTATTAATCCGGGAGAAGGTGTTAGGCACTCCCGAATTCCGTGGTTTTAGCAC
>MU693560.1:0-10474 GCA_026770625.1 Nicotiana glauca
TCAAAATAACTTGTGTCCTTCTTCTTTCAAAATTTTCAACTTGTTTATACTTCCTATGTGCAAACTTTGCTTGTTTATTCCTATTCTTTATAAAGTCACAATCAAGCATGACCAGGAACCACACTAGTGGATCTTGAGGGGTGCCTAAAACCTTCCCCTCGAGATAATCTCAAGCCCTTACCCGAACTCTGGTTTTCTTTCAAAATCTTCTTCTTTTCTTTTAAAGTGTCCTAATGCACTATAATCATTAGGTGGCGACTCTTCAAAATCCATAACCCAATTCCCAAAAAGGGAATAGAAGAGTCATTTCATCCATAATGTCGAAACCCGCTTTTCCGCCTTAGAAAAATGGGGGCGTCAACAATTGTCTAAGAAGTTTCTAGGAACGTTCCTTGCTGATCTTGAAAAAAATCCAAAAGAGACAATAAATGCAGTGTGTTTGAGGAGTAAGCACGAGTTGGAGGATCCCACAGCAAAGCAAAAGGAGAAGTCAATTGAAAGATGTGGAAGAGCAGAAAAATGATAACATTTAAAAAGGTGAAGTAATGGTAGATGAGGATTTGAAGAAGAATGGGAAGATTAGATATCAGAAAAAGAAGAAAGATGATAATTCAATAAATAATATATTGAATAGAGCAAAAAGAGAGAAGTTGGACAAACAATTTGAGCGCTTTCTAAAAGTGTTCAAGCGGGTGCATATGAATATACCTTTCATAGAGTTGCTTTCTCAGATGTCATCTTATGCTAAATTCATGAAGGAGATATTGTCCAAGAAGCAAAAAGTGGAAGAAACATCGATTGTCAAGCTGACAGAGTGCCATCTTGCAAAATAAGCTTCCTAAAAAATGTGGGGATCCAGGAAGTTTATCTTATGCTTCTATTAATCTTATACCTTTGTCTAATTTCAGGAAATTAGAGAGAGATTGGAGAAATCGGGTTGATACCTGTGTCCTTGCAGCTGGCGGATAAACCACAATCATACCTGAAGGAATAGTGGAAGATGTGTTGGTTTGGGTAGATAAATTTATGCTCCATGTGGACTTATTGTGGTGAGCATGGAGGAAAATAGGGAAGTCTCTCTGATTTTAGGAAGACATTCTTGGCTATGGGAAGAGCAATTCTAGATATTCAGGAAAGGCAGCTCATGTTCAGAGTGGGGGATGAAAAGTTGATCTTCAAAATGGAAGGAGAAAGGGGGACCCTGAAAGAGGAAATTGGAAAAAGTGAAGATGATAAGTGTGGGGTGTATCAAAAGAAGGCGGAAAAGAAGCTCTCAATGTGGATGTGTGCACTGGTTCGGGCGTGCAAAGGAAATCTCGACTTCGATTCAAACTTTGACTAGATAAATCAAGGAAGTTTCCTTCACCTCTTGCTTTTTATTTGTGTGTCATGGGGACATGCCACAATTTAAAGTGTAAGTTGGAGAATGCATATATGTATATGTGTGTTTGTAGTTTCTTCTTTTAATTGAAAAAAAAAACAAATTTTTACTTTTCCACGATAGATTTCCTCGGCTATCTTCTTGAGGGATTAAAGTCGAAGAAAAAAATATTTTATCTTTTTGAGGTAGTGTAATAATTCCCCCTTGGTGTTTCTTTGTACCGCGGTTCTTTTTCAAGAGTTTTGTTTGAACCATGTGTAGTTATTTTTTCTTTTATTAGGAATAGTGAAGTCTTGTGCCATGTATTAAATAGAGATGAATTTTTTTGGCGTTGTTGTTCCTTGATAGTAGTGAGTGCCTTAGTTATGACGCCTAGGCTTAGTCCTTGAATCATGGATAGGTACCTTAACTTCTTTGATAGTGACTCTACTTAATTGCTTTGAATAGAGGTCGGGATAGATCTGATCCTAAGTGAGTTATGTGCCAATGTGTGTCTGAGATTTTGTGATATTCTATGCATGTCGATTGATGTCTAGAACTTGTCCCATATGTTGTCAAAGCAAAATAGTGGTCTTTTTCAGTCTAGGAAGTGATATAGGTATTTCTTTATTGAGCCAGATACATGATTTTACTCACCTAATGAATGTGTGTCTTAGTTAGCTCCATTGAGGTTGTAATCCTTTTTTTTTTGGAAACTACACTACAAGCTTGACCCCTTGTTTGAATGGTCTATCTATTTGAACCTTTTACCTTTCGTGAGAACTTGAAATTTTTATGAAGCTTGTGAAAGCGAAAGTTGAGGCATGGCCAGGTTTTGAGTGAAATTATAGAAAAAGGATAAAGATGACCTATTTGAAAAATTATGAGAGCCACTTGTAGGAAATTGAAAAGAAAGAGTCTGATTGAATGAAAAGAAAAAAAATCAAAAAATCAAAACTTTGAAAATAAAGAAAAAAATGGATTCCAAGCTAGTGGTATCTCTCATCGTGTTTTTTCTTAAAGGTATGAGGAGCTTGATGTTATTATAAATGAAGGTTGGGGTTTGGTTCAACAAAAAGTGTGGGGTTTGAATTGTTAATGTATATGTATTAAAGTTCTTAGGGAGGTGTAATCATTATATCCAAATCTATCATACCCTGTCCCGCGGCCTGCATTACAACTAAGTAAAGTCCTACTTGATCCTTGACTGATTGAGCTCAATTAGTAGAGTATTACACTATGGGCAAGCCAATGGTACGTCTTCTGTGGAATATGAATCCTAATTCTGAGATGGAGTGAGCTCTTTCTATCTTGAGTTCCTAATTCTTCTTGAAATTATCGTGTGTGGAACTACTCTTTATTGTTTGTGTGAGGGCACGTGATTTGCAAATGTAAGGTGAATTTTTTGACCTCTATGTTACAGTAAGTGATCATGTTGTGAAAGATGTGTGGTGCTACTGAGTGAGTCTTGAGGAGAGGATGTTAAGATATGGTGCTTAATTTGTTTTAAATATTCTTAGCATAATGTGTTAGGGAAGTTATCTGATAATAAGGTCATCTCTATGTGAAGTGCAATTTGATTACTCGAGGACGAGCAATGGTTAAAGTGTGGGATGTTGATGGTAGTATAGAAACTCGTATTTTAGTTGGAATTTGCACTCCAATTATAGTATTTTACTCATGTTTGAGCTTAAATGTTAGTATATTGTACTTATTATGTATTTTATGTCTTGCAGGAATTAGTTTTGAGCTATTAAGATGATTGGGAGCTAATTTGAACAAGTTGGAGCTTTGAAGTCTGATTAAAAGTCCAAAAAATTAAGTCGGGAACACGTTCATGGGTCGAGGACCAAGTCTGGATATTAAAAAGTGAAAAAACAAAACTTACTCAGAGAAAATTGCACTACTGCACCGTGGGCCTCATAGTGCTAGTGGAAAATTCCTGCAACATGAAAAAAATCAACTCTCTGAAGACCCTCACTAATGTGGCGCATAGGGCGCCGAGCTAGTGTATTTTCACGGTCCAAGTGTCTTAATTTGGCTTGGAAAGGGTAGTTTCATCCAGGCCCATTCCTACATGGTATAAATACACCAAAAATACGATTTTTAGAGCACTTTTGACCATGGAAGCTTTGGAAGAGCATTGGAGGCTACAAGACACAAGATTTCGTCATCTTTCCATCAATTCAATACGGGAGTTTGGATTGTAACATTAGATTGATATTTTCTCATTCTTTAATTATATTTGTGATGATTTCCTCCACGATTATGGAGTAGTTTCCTATAGGGTTTGACGGATTTGGTGTGTTGATAAATATTTGTGGATTTTAACTCTAGTTCATACTTGAATTCGTTTATGGAGTTTTGAATTGTTTCAACTTTATTCACCGATTTATCTAATCGAAAGAAGAATATTTTGGTGATTATCTTTGCATAATTTTGTTTGATTTAATTCATGGATTCTCTTAAATAATCAAAGAGCTTGTTGAATTGTTGATTAAATCAAGTTAGGAATATTTGAAAGACGTTTTCCTAAAGACCAATCCATTAATGCATGATTGCTTACTTCACAATACTTATATTAGTTCACCTCATAGAGTTTAGTCGAGAGAGGAGTCTTGACTACACGTTTGAACTAATCATCGAGTGAATTCGGGAGAACACTAGAACATTAGAGTAAATTAAACTAGAGTTAAATCACAAATAGATATCTAGGGGTGTGCATTCGAATCGGTTTATCGATAAATCGAATCGATTAGTTGTTATCGGTTCATCGATAAACGAAATCAAAAAAATCAAAACCTTATTGAAACTATAACGATAAGCATATGTACAAATCGATAATCGATAAGTAATTATCGATAAGGGTCAAAATCGAATCGATAAATCGAATCGATTAGTTGTTATCGGTTCATCGATAAACGAAATCAAAAAAATCAAAACCTTATTGAAACTATAACGATAAGCATATGTACAAATCGATAATCGATAAGTAATTATCGATAAGGGTCAAAATCGAATCGATAAATCGAATGCACACCCCTAATTATTTCATCTACAACATTTAAGGAATGATCATATTTAAAGCTGAAGGGAATGAAGTTCAAATTAATGGAAAATAGAATTAGAAGTGATAATGTATTTTTATTTTTCTTAATATCGTTGGAGTGTTGGTGGCATATATTTGATCCCTTACTTTAGTTTCGTTGCATATGTCTATTGACACAATTTTTATGTTATAAACGGTGTTTGTCTTATTTTAGCTTCTTTTTGTCCATATTAGTTAGGCGTGTTTATAGCGATATACTCTCCGTGGAATCCCGTAAATTTTCTTATTGGTGTAATCGATAACCGAATCGATAAGCCCCAAAAATTAATAAATCGAAATCGAAAAAATCGAAACCTTATTGAAACGATAACGATAAGCATATGTACAAATCGATAATCGATAAATAATTATCGATAAGAGTCAAAATCGAATCGATAAATCTAATGCACACCCCTATAGCTATCTTGCGTCTATCCAGTCAAACCCTTATTTCTCATATTAATAAGGAACCAACTCAGTGAATCACTAATTCCTTGTCATCAATTGTCCATTACTTTATTTTAGTCGTTAAACTTAGTTCATAATCTATTAACTCAAGTTTTGATCCTCCTGAATAGCAATTAAACTATAAAATACTAGAACATTATTTAAATTCAATCTCTATGGAGACAATATTATACTATGGTATCTTTGATTAGCGAAAGGAAATATCGTATTAAGTTACTATGAGTAAACATTCTCCCAGTGGAAGATGGGAAGATTGGATTGATGTAGTAAAGCTCTAGATATTTCTAATATGTGTCTATGCTTTCTTTCAATAATACCATTTTATTGATGGGTAGCAATACATAAAGTTTGGTGAATGATGTCTTGAGAAAGAAAGAAATCACAAGCAGTAGAAGAAGTTCCTAATTCTAACTCATTATCTGTTCTGATAATTTTGACTTTTGTGTTGAATTGCCTTTCTAACATAAGCAAGAAGTTTTTTAACCCAAAACTTCATTGCTTTTAGTGCTTAGAAGGAAAGTCCAATTTCCTCTACTGTAGTCATCCACTAAGGTGAGGAAATACCTGTATTCGTTATAGATAGTTGTTTTATAAGGTCCCCAGGTGTCAATGTGAATTAATTCAAAAATATTTTAGTGGAAATTTTGGTAGAATGAAAAGGAAGTCTTGTTTGACTAGCTAAAGCACAAATACTGCATGGATAATTGATATTGGATATAGAAGACTAAATAGATTGAACACTAATATTTTTCATTATAAAAAATAGTATGTGACCCAGCCTAAGATGCCACGGCTTTACATTAGAATTAACTTTTACAGGAAAAGAAACTGAAAAAGAACTAGCATGATTAGACAGTCTTGCTTTAGGTAATGAAACTCCACTCTATTCTGATGACTTCCTAGACCTATGGCTTGAAGATACCATCAAGTAGATTCCCCATGTATCATCACTTAGACCCTGAGGGATACTTATTAAAGGACCATGTATCGTATATCCATACGCCGAAAAAATTATAAGACAATTATACTGTTTGCAAATTTTATAAACTGACAACAAATTATATTTGAATGCAGGCACATAGAGGACATTACGAAGAGTCGGATTGTGAGATATAAATACATTTCTAATGTTTGGGACTTTAATTTTATAGGAGTTAGGCAAATTTTTCTATTGAAGATCTAGGAAGAGTCTAATAATTGAGAAAATTGAAGGATTTGAAGACATATGCTCAGAGGCTACTAAATCAAAGATCTAGGAAATTAATTTAAAATGAGAGTTTTTAGAAAAGATTTTTGGAGCTATACCAGCACAATTGGCAACATTAGCACTGACATCTGAATTTGAAAACACCAATTCTCCATCCTTCACTTGTTGTTGAAGTAATTGAACAAGTTGAGAAACATGTTGCTGTGTGAGTTGGTTGTTCACATTCACTACTTCAACCGCATTTTGTTCCTCTGTTTCACTCACTAGGTGCGTTGCATTGCTCTTAATAGGTCCTTGAATCTTACTTGGCTTGGTGAATTTGAAATCTGCTAGAAAACTAATAGTCCTGTAGCACTTATCCACTAAATGCCCAGGTATTTTGCAGTAGGAACAAACCGGATTGTTCTTCTTTCCCTTGAAGTTAGAATTCCAAACTTTTGACCTGTGTGTTTTTTTTTATGCAGCCATAAAGGATGACTCTCCAGGAAACTGAGAGTTCACATAGACTTTCCTCTGCTTCTCACCTTGCATCAATAGGGAACAAGCATGACCCATAGTTGGAAGGGTGGCAACATCAAGATACTGCTTTTCACAGAAGCATAGGTGTCATTCAACCCCATGAGAAACTTAATCAACCTCTCATCCTGAAGTGATTTGGCCCTTTTGACCTTTTCTCCACAACTGCATTGACATGAGCACTTAACATGAGTGTTCGAGGTATCCAGCTCATTTCACAGCCTTTTTATATTAGTGAAATATCCTGCTATGCCATTTGACACCTGGATTAATTCACTCAATTCCTTTTGTATATGATACATCTTTGCACCATTTGACTGGCCAAATCTATCTTCTGGATCATCCTATAGATATGTGGTTGTTTTAGAGTATATGACACTATCAACTATTTCTCTTGAAAGAGAGTTCAATAGCCAAGATATCACCATGTCATTATTCATATGAAAAAGGCCTAAATATGCCACTAAACTTTCAGAAAAGGCTCATCTATGCCATCCGTTAAAAGTTTGCATTTTTCATGCCATTCCCGTTAAGAAAATGGCCCAGCTATGCCATTAATTATCTAACGGAGGCACTATATTTTTTTAATTATTTATTTCACTGGAATTTTCACGTGTCATCTTATTACTCGTTCAAAATAACCCCAGCCCCACTTAATTCTTACCATAATTAGGTCTACTAACCCATCCCCAAAACCCAACCTGACTACATCAAAACAAATCCCTAACCCCAACGTTATTCTCCAGTCGTCTCTTTCATCTTTCATCAAAGAAATTCAATTTTTCTAAATTCCCTCTTCAGTCGAACGGAACCAAAGTTATTGTCGAAGGTGGCTTCAAAATTCAATTTTGTTGGAAGATTAATGTAATTATCAAGGTTAGTAGTTCCAAAAACTTATTTAATTTGGTGGGTGGGGTTTAATAGGGTGCCATTAAATGTAGTTCATGTGGGGATTGTTGTGCATGTGGGGTAATATGTTTTTGGCTTTTATCTTGGGTTGTCTTTCAAATGCTGAGCATGTGGGGTTTAATTTTATATGTTTTTTCTTTTCTATGCCGATCCCCCCTAAAAAATTGTCTTTCTAGGGTTTTGTTATTCTTGTCCGTATTTTTAATTGACTAAATGTGTAATTCTGATTTTGTCCCTCAATTTTCTATTTTGTTTTCCTTTTTCATGTGAACTTCATTGAAGCATGACTGAGACAGTTGACGTGTATTTCAACTATGGGGGTGAATGGGTAATTTCTCCATAATTATTATATAACAAGAGGATGGTCCACATATGGAATAAGTTTGACCTAAATTTGTTGTCTTATAAAGATTTATGTGAAGAGTTCTCAAAAGAGTTAGGGTTTATTAAAGTGAAACAACTTTTAGTTGTTGGGACATCGGGTAGATTCTATATAATTGATGGAGATGATGGTATAAGGGCATTACAGTCACTTGTTACAGGTTCTATCATAAACTTGTTTGTTGTAGATGAGTTAGAGTCGACTCTTCATACTCAAAGTATTATGCACCATACTGAAACATCCCATGTACATGTTGAACCAGTATCCGAAAATGAGCATGTTATTGGGGACTATGATTTTGATGTTGATGCTCCATCTGATGTTGAATATGATTCTGAAGGACTTGAGGTAATTAGCAAACAAAGGAGGATGGTAGTGAGTGATATGTTGGAGAACTTTAAGGAGTTGAAAAAGGGCTTGACATTTAAAAATATTGTGAAAGCTAGAAGGGTAGTGAACTATTATGCAATTGCTAATGGGTATGGCGTGAAGATTGAAAAAACAGATCCTACTAGGGCTAGATATCATTGTGATGTAGGCTGCCCTTTTAGATGTTCTATCTCAAGGGATAAAAAGACTAATGAGTTTATCATAAAAAACTTGAAGGCAGAACATAATTGTAATCCTTGTTATAAAAATTCAAGGGCTGATGCAAAGACATTAGCACAATCCTTTAAGAATAAACTACAAAACAATCCCAAGTATACTATTAAGGATATGAGAGGGGAATTAGAGAATGATTTTAAGCTTAATGTGACAAGATCTAAACTTAAAAGGGCTAAAGTGATGATCCTTGAGAAGTTAGATGGGAGTTTCAAGGATGAATATAACAAGCTTGAAGCCTATGGTCAAGAACTTAGACTATCTAATCCTGGGAGTGATGTTGCAATCAACATATCAAAGGATGCTTTGGAAGAAGGAAAAAGAAGGTTCTTGAGATTGTACATATGTTTCCAAGCTTTGAAGCTAGGCTTCAAAAGTGGACTGAGACCACTTATTGGTTTGGATGGTACTTTCTTGAAGGGAAAATACAAGGGTCAGCTATTGGTGACAATGGGACAAGATTCTATGAATCAGTTCTATCCACTTGCTTGGGCAGTGGTTGACAAGGAAACAAGCAGGACTTAGAGCTGGTTTGTTGATCTTTTGAAGGGGTCTTTGGACCTAAATAATGGGGCTGGAGTGACATTTATATCAGATATGCAAAAGGTACCATTTCTTATGTCAATTCTACTGTAACTTCAGTTTTTTCTTCTGTTCTTTTTCTATTTTTAACTGCTGTAACTATTTCTATTTTTCTTCTGTTTGTTTCTATTTTTAACTGTTGTTTTCTCTTCTGTTTGTTCATCTATTTTTTCCTGATCTTAACTGCTGATTTCAGTTATGTTTTTTCATCTGTTTTTTGTGTTTTAACTGCTGTTTTCTCTTTTGTTTTTTCATCTGTTTTTTCCTGTTCTTAACTGCTGATTTTTTATCTGTTTTTCATCTTTTTCTGTTCTATTTTTCATCTATTTTTTTCTATTTTTAACTTTTGTTTTCTCTTCTTTTTTTCATGTGTTTTTTCTGTTTTTCTTCAATTTTTTGTTCTGTCTTTCTCCTATTTTTTGTATATACTTTAACTACTTTTGTATCTATTTTTTATGTGTTTCTTCTGTCTTTCTTCACTTGCTTTAAATGCAAATTATGACAGAATTGCTGCAGTTCTCTTATGTTTTTAACAGTTTTCTGCTGTTATCTGCACTTTCAATTATGTTCTCCTATTTCAGTTTTTTCTTTTGTTCCCATCTGCCATCACATGGGTTATTAGATGTTGTGAGCACTGTACTACTTGATGCTCATCACAGGTATTGTGCTAGGCACATTGAAGCCAACTGGTTAAAAAAATGGAGGAGTGAGGAAATGAGGAAGTTGATATGATGGTGTGCTTGGAGTACCTATGAAGAAGAGTTTAAAGATCAGTTGTTGAAGCTTGGAGGGATGTTAAAGGATGCTGCAAGGGACTTGCTCAATTATCCACCAAAAGCATGGTGTAGAGCCTACTTTGATACACAATGCAAAAATCTAATGGTGGATAACAATTTTACTGAGTCCTTCAATGCATGGATTCTAGATGCCAGGCATATACTAATTATCAAGATGTTGGAAAACATAAGGATCAAGGTAATGGAAAGGCTTGCAGACTATGAAGGCAAAGCTATGAGCTGGAGTGACAATTTCAGTCCACCATGTATGAAGCTATACCATGACTATAGGGAAATATCACATGCTTGCACTTTGAACTTTAATGGAGACAATGGCTATGAAATAACAGAAGGTAAAGACAAACGTACAGTGAATCTTGAGAAGAAGAGATGTACCTGTAGGTTATGGGATTTATCTGGAATACCTTGTCCCCATGCTATTAAGGCATTGATGCATGAGAATATTGAACCAGTGACACAAATATACTGGTGGTATAGTCATGAGGCTTACTTACTAACATACAAGTACAAAATTCAGCCTGTTAGAGGGGTGCAATTCTGGAAAGTTCTGCCTAGTCAGGCC
>MU693562.1:0-62385 GCA_026770625.1 Nicotiana glauca
CACATATCATCGTCTCTAATATCAAAACCCTAGCCGCCCTAAGCTTCTCTCAACGGCCCGCCGGAAACCTACCGGAGGGGAACCCTACTAGTTCAGATCAAGCTACCACGAACACCCCTGAACCACCATGAACTCTTCTATCACCCTGTCATACTAGTTTCTCTCGAAAACCCCTAGGAACCCTCGAATAATCCAAAATATGTCGCAGGAACCCTACTCCGGCGACCACTACTTTTGAACCAGTGTTGGCCATTAACACCATACAACCGTCTCTTCATCTCTTTAACCCTACCTAGTTAGTTTTCCTCGAATAAGCCTCAAACTCTTCGAATATATAAAAATATGTCGCCGGAACTTCATTCCAACGGATACACTTAACCCAAAAAATTACCNTAGCCAAGAGAAGGCTTATGGACTCTTGATGACTGGAAAATCTAGAACAAGAAAGAAAAATGAAGAAAAGAAGGGAAAAATAGAAAGAAAGAAAGGAAAAATACACGGAAAAAAAAAAGCTAAGTACCCAAAACCCTAGTGTTTTACTTGTGCTTCTGTTTCTCGACTTCTTCTACTCCTTCTGTGTCTGAATTTTTTTTTTGAGTGTAAAATGAAATCTGTTGTGTGCTCAAATTCTTCCTACATGAAACCAACTAGGGATTTGCATGATATAGGATATTTTTCTGATTAAGTCATTAGTTAAAGTTGCATGCTTTATATCCGTTTAAGTTTTCTTACTTGATAAATCTAATTTTGATTAAGTATTCTGTTAATGAATTCAACCTATATCCAATTTGTCCTCTGAGTTCTGTTAATTGAATGTTTGATCATTATGTGGTTATATCTGTAAGGATGTTTAATACTGGCTAATATTGCAATGCAATTTTTACTTTTGACTTTTCTGAATTTCTGATTAATTAAAGGGTTAACTGGGTAACTAGTCTTAATTTGGCTATGTCTGTAAGATAATCTAATGTTGACTATCTCTGCAACTTAGACTTGTGAGGTTTAATTGACTGTATTCGTAAGACTGCCTAGTAGTGTCTATTTGATAAATCCAGTTCTGATTTCAACTTCTAAATTGACCTAAAGGTTGGTCGGGTAAATAGGAATAAAATACAGGGGTAAAAGGGGAAGGTATAAATGGTATTCTGCAATTAAATAAAAGGGGTAGGGGCATTAAAGGCAAATCTGCCTGGTTCTTATGTAATTAGTCAAACAATAAAGGGTATATTAGGTATACCTAAAGGGTAAATAGGTAGAAATCAATAGCAAGTGAGGGTAATAAAGACATTTAGGCCTAAATAGAATAATACGGAATACACTAGAACCTTCTAGCAAGGGTGCAATTGTATTCACGGCTAAATTACATGGACTAAACTGAAAAATAATTGAAAATTAGAGGGTGGGAAATCTGAATATTAAGTTTGAATTTCCCTCCCAATTTTGCTCTATAAATAGGCCCCTTAGGCCACATTTAAAGGGGTTGGAAAATTAAGTGAGGTTCAGAATATTTGAAATCTGAAAATACACTGAAAATATTGCTACTGTTTCATTGCTGCTGTTCGAGTGATATCTTGGGTTTTCTGTTAAGTCTGATCGCTGTTCTTCATCATTTGTTTGAATTCATCGGGTCTTCTACTCTGAAATCGAGTTTATTGCTGTGTTATATTGCACTCATTGCTGTTGATACTTGGATTGCTGCCTATTACTGATCTTCCTGGCCTTCTACTTCCCTAGAACTCATTGTTTCTCTTCTCAATTTGACCAGGTACACCACTGATTTTCGAAGATGTAATCAAAGTTCTAGAGAAATAAGAATATACACTAAACTTTGTTGTGTTTTAATACTGCTTCATTTATAGTGAGAAGTACTTAGAAATCATGTAATTTGTTAGGATCAAATGTATAATTTGGAGACTGCATGAACTTTGAACTCTGATTTACATTTTAGTAGTTTAGATATTCATGTAGAATAATGCAAAGTTAAAAAATGATCACCTAAATCGTAGGTTCAAAATTGGTTAAAATCTAATTGAGTATTTATAGATTTTCATTTGTTTTTGAAACTAAGAGATTAATATGAAATATTGAAGTACTTTTGTTAGTTAAATCACGAATCAGTAATTGTTAATGAGAAAAACATGAAGTAATTAGATTTACATTTTCATTTATGATTCTGAGTTGTTAAATCAGTTTTAAAACTCGTGTTAAGTTCAAAAACCTGGTATGAAACACGAATCAAGTATGAATGAAGCAAAATATGTCAACTGAATAGTTAGTTTAGCAATTTTAGAATTAACAAACAAAATCAGATAGTTCTGAACCTGAATGAACACATATCTCTATTAATACCATTAAACTGAGACAATTTGATAGCCAAACATTTATATACGAATAGAAATCGGTGTTAAATTTTAGTTGAGTTCTGAAACTGAAGTGTAATACTCTTGTACATATACAATTAGCTTGGTAAAGAATGTTTAAACCTGTTTAGAACTTGGTTAATAATTTGAACGTAACCAGGCATAAGAAACTAGATTCAATTTGGATAGCTTCTAAGCCCATAAGAATTGATGCTGTAATTATAAATTGGGCCTCCAGTAGCCCTATGTGCTTTGTGCACTCCCTTTAAAGTAGTCCGAATTCCAGGCCCAAACATGAAGTGGCCTGGATGTGAAGGAAATATACAACAAAACTGCACCATGATTATGTTAATTAAGGAAAAAACAGTGATAGAAAACATAGCACGACCTAGGTTGGACCTCTAAAAATACAGTGAGACGAGCCTCGTTATAAGCTAAAGTACACGGGGCCCTCAACTAATTGTTATAAAACACATAGATTTGGAAGGCCCGTTTAGCGAATTTCCCGATCTTTCCCAAAGTTAATAAGACATAGATATTTTAGGCGAAATTTTAACATACATTCTCAAGTATGGGTGCACATTTATGTGACCCAAATCTTACTCTCATCGAAGTTGAAATATATTTAAAGCCATAGGCGTACTGGTACGGTGTGGTTCAAAAAATGCATTTTTACGACGTTGCAATTCTTTAAAGTTGATAAAGCGGAATATTAATAATGCACATAATTGGAATATATAGAGAAATTAGATAAAAGCAAATACAACAGTTGAGTGACCGTGCTAGAACCACGGAATTCGGGAGTGCCTAAGACCTTCTCCCGGATTAACAGAATTCCTTATCCGGATTTTTAGTTCGCAGACTGTAACAGAGTCAAACTTTCCTCGGTTCGGGATTAACTCGGTGACTTGGGACACCATTATATTCTCAAGTGGCGACTCTGAAAAACTTAAATAAATAATCCCGTTCCGACTGTCCTTGAATTGGAAAAAACTCCTTTACACCTTTCCGAGGGTGTAACCTGTAAAAAAGGAGGTGTGACAATTTGGACATCGTTTGATCGGGTTTTTGATCGAATGTGCAATTCGGAAGTTTTTAAGAAATTTAGGCTTTGATTTGGTGAAATTTTATGATTTTGATGTTAACGATAGTGGTTTGATGGTTCGATCAAGTTTGAATAAGGTAATAGATCATGTTTGTGCTTTTGGTTGAGGTCCCGGGGGCCTTGGGGTGATTTTGGATGGCTATCGGGGTGAAATTTGAGTTGAGGAATTTCAGGTTGTAACTGGTACCTGGTATTTTCGCTTCTGCGGAAATGGACTGCAGAATTGGTTCCGCAGAAGCATGGGGAGGGTTGCAAAAGCGGCTTATGGCCTGTTAGGGTAGTTCTGCAGAAGCGGAATCTTTTTCGCTTAAGTGAGCCCGCAGAAGCGGATAAGAGATCGCAGAAGCGATTTTGTCCTGAAGGTGAAGTTCCGCAAAAGCGGGAATTTTGTCGCAAAAGAGGCTTTGGGACTTTAAGTGAAATACCGCAGGAGCGGAAATATGACCGCAGAAGTGGTATTGCGGAAGCGGATGTGGGGCCTGCAGAAGCGGAAACCCCTGGAGTCAGAAGGGTTTTATATTCATTTGTTCCGCGAAGCTTATGTTATTTTCACCATTTTTTAGCGAGCTTTGAGAGCTTTGGACGGGAATTTCAGAGGAATTCAAGAGGAATCGACTTGAGGTAAGAATATTGGTCTTAAAACATGATTATGTCATTAAATTGGTCTAGAAATTCATGGAAATTAAGCCTAAGGTTGATAAATTAAGGCTTGAGTTTTTGATATTTCAAATTGGGATTTGATAGGTCATTTGAGCTCGGATTTGGGAGTTCTTGGTATGTACGGAATCGTGGCGAGACAAGGAATCCGGTAATGTGAGTTTTGTAATTTTTTGAGAAGCGGGCCAGGGGTTCGGGTTTTGTTAGTTTCGAGATTCTTGATATTTTTCGATTGTTTTCGATTGGATATTGTTCCCTTAGCATATTGTAATGCATTCGCTCTGATTTTGGTTAGATTCGATGCGCGTGGAGGCCGAATTGAGGGGAAAAGGCATCGCGACCTAGAGATTTCACCGATTCGAGGTGAGTAATACTTGTAAATGATATCCTGAGGGTTTGAAACCCCGGATTTGCACATCATAGTGTTGTATTGCGGTGACTTGCACGCCAGGTATGAGCGTGGGGTAGAGCACCGTTGGGGATTGTGACTTGGTCCGTCCCAGTTATTGATTTTACTGCGTGATTGACTGAAAACTACTTGGTGTTATCATGATTTGGGTTGATTGCCATGTTTTGGGCTTCGTGCCGATTATTTGAATCCTTCAGGGATTGATATCACTATTTTTGCATTACGTTGCATATTATTTGATCTCAGTCCAAGTTTCTAAATACTGTTTTGCAAACTTAGCCATCTTTCTAAGATTTGAAAATTTAAATGATATTTTACTAATGTTTTAAGCTGAGAACTGCTATTTTACTATTGCCCAAGGGGATTATATGCATCTCTGGACTGAGCATGGATCGGGCTGCGCACCACAGCAGTGTTATGTGTGCATTTCTGGACTGAGCATGGATCGGGCTGCGCGCCGAAGCAATGTGATATTGATATTGCGCTTGGGTTGTAGGAGCCCCTTCGGAGTATGAACCCCCACAGTGAGCGCAGGTACCCAAATGGATCGGGCTGCGCGCCGCAGAGGTCATGTGCATTGCATTGCATTCGCGCATTGATTCCTGTTTGTACTATGTGACATGACATTTAGCACTCTCATATCATTGGCATCCATGCTATTTCTTGCACTGTGTACCAGATACCCTGGTGTTATTTGTAAATAGAGTGTTGTGCCCGAAAGGCTGACTTGTGTGCGGACTTGCACTACCTGATATTGCATTCATATGCCTACTGTTGGAAAAAGAATATTTTCAAAAGAGATTTTAAACTGAGCTAGATGTTTTCTAAAGGATTTTCACGGCTTTACTCTTTTCTTAAAACGGTTGTACTGTCCTATATAGCATGATGGAGTGTTCTTACGTGATTTCTTACCGCTCAGTTATTATTTACACTTATTACCACTGAGTTGGAAGTACTCACTTTACTCTCTGTACCATGTGTGCAGATTCAGGTGTCCCGGGAGCATAGTTGAACTATTTGCTGCTTCAGAGTTTCTCAGGAGTTGTCGAGGTGGCTGCCTGACGTTCGCAGGACCCGACTCCTCCCCTATCCCTTTATTATTTCCGTATTTTAGAATAGCAGTATTACTGAGGATGTATTATTTTGTTATTTTAGAGGCTCTAGACTCATGACCCCAGGTCTTTGGGAGATGTTGGTTATGTCAAGGTTTCATACTGTCTCTATCTAAATTATTTGGTTAATTGACTTGTTAAACTGTTAGATTAAATGCTATAAACTAGTAATGGGATATGATTGGGTTGTGAGTGTTAATTGGTCGGGTTTGCCTAGCAATAGTGTTGGGCGTCATCACGACCGGGATTGGTATCGTGACAACAGACATATTGAGAAATCTAAAATTAAAAAAGGAGAAGACAATATTATAAGAACATATTTAAACATATCATAAAGGCATTGACTTTTATCTAAATGATATTTCCACTAATTATTTTAAACTGTTTACCCTCAGTATAGTTTAAGAAATCTTTATTTCTATTAGTGGAGTAAAGAAATCCTTCAATAATATATATGAGCCACTTGGAAGTCAATTCGTTTCTCACATATATTTTAAAAGTAGGTACACTTACCAATTGTATCCCCATATAATTTTCTTAAATAGCTCTCTGTCAATTAGTCCTCTGGTAGTCAGGTTGATCCTATTGGCATAGTTGAGTTCAACCATCATGATAGCAAAGAACTTATTAAATTTTATATTCCCCGGGTTGTCCAGACGCCTAGTGTAAAATTAAATATTTCTTTTAATCCATGGATTTAATGCAATAAAAAATTTTAACATATTCTCGAACTATAAGTCTCCTGGTTGTCAGAACGCTCCTTATAAACAAGAAGTAACTAAAATTATTTATTTTGATGAATAGCTTTACTAATAAAAAAATATTATATTTTATTATTCAAGAACTCAAATTTTAGTAAGAGGGAATTGTTACTAAAATAACTTTTAATAACATGATGATCAAATATTTCATAGCATATGAATTTGGCTTAAGTTGTGTACATGTTTTGTCCTAAATTAGTTTACATCACATGTAATAAATAACTTAAAATTACATATCGAACAAGCATGTCACATAAAAATGAAATTCAACATACTTCTAACATGTTTATCTAATATATCACATATATTTCATAAAATAATACATGCCAGAAAATTATTATTAATTAATACCTTATAAACTAATAACAATTACAACAACTGTATAATCTAATAACCTATTACAGATTACCGTCGTATCTTATACGAAATTTAACTTATATAAATATATACTTTATTCACAATAATATCAATCGATATATTCAAACAATTTTTCTATTGCACAAGGTATATGTATTATGGTTTGAACTTTTCAAATGCAAAAATATTTCATAAATAAATTTTAGCACGAGAAACCACAACTCTGATACCACTGAAGGATTGCATATTGGTGTTCATAACACGCAGCGGAAGACAATAACAATCCACGATTGTAACGATCCGATCGGTCGTTTTGAGCTTTTGCACTTTGATCGCTAGTTCACGGGCATGACTTGCCCCGTCTGATATATTATGACTGATGTAAATTATTGGTTTTGGTTTTCATGGAAATCGGAATGAATTTGAAAGAACAATTCTCAGTTCTGGCTTGAAATTTGGAAAAGTTTGACCAAAATTTGACTTATTTGTATATGAGCTCGGATCGGAATTTTTATAATTTGGTTAGCTCTGTTAGGTGATTTGGAACTTGGAAACGTGATCGGAATGCATTTTGGAATTCCGTGGAAGGTTTAGGCTTGAATTGGGGGAAGTGAGATTTCGGCATTTTTCGGTTGATAGGTGAGATTTTGATATAGAGGTCGGAATGGAATTCTGAGAGTTGCAGTAGCTTTGTTATGTCATTTGGGATGTGTATGCAAAATTTTAGGTCATTCGTCCATGGTTTGGTCGGGTTTTTGATCGAAAGAGAATTTCGGAAGTTTTAGAAAACTTAGGCTTGAATTCGATGAGTTTTGGATAATTCGATGTTTCTTGAGGTGTTTTGATGATTGGAAAGAGTTTGAATGATGTTATGGGATATGTTGGCATGTTTGATTGAGGTCCCGAGGGCCTCAGGTGAGTCTCGAATGGTTAAACGGACCTTTTCGGACTTGGAGAATTGCAGAAATTTCTGTCGGCGTTCAGTTTAGATGTTCTTCTATGCGATCGCGTGGTTATGAATGCGATCGCATAGGACTTTTTGGGGCAGCATGATTTTGTTTTATGCGATCGCGTATAAGGGATTTCGATCGCATAGGCTTGTGTGGTGTGCCTTCGCGATCACATGAGTGTGTGTGTGATTGCAATGAGTTAAAGAGTCAGAGCATCGCGTTAGCAGGGTGTTCATTATGATCGCATAGAGTAATTTTGTGGGAGTTGAGTTTTGTGCATCATGATCGCATGGTTTTATCTGCGATCGTAGAGAAGGAATTTAATAGCTGGGCAGAATGTTTAAAAAGGGCTACTCCGCGATTTTGAGGCTAAGAACCTCCATTTTTGGGCGACTTTAAAGCTTGGGAGAGCTAATTGAAAAGGGAATTCAAGAGGATTTCTTGGAGGTAAGATTTTTTATCTCAATACTCGATTATATTGTGAAATCCTCCTAGAAATTCATGGAAACTAAGCCTAAAAATTGAAGAACTAGGGCTTGAGAAATTGAACTTTTGAATTGAGATTTGAAGGACCATTTGAAGTCGGATTTGAGAACTTTTGATATGTATGAACTCGTGAAAATATATCTATTGATGTGAAAATTTTTGAGTTTCGAGAAGTGGTCACAGGGCTCGAGTTTTGATAATTTCGGTATTTGTGCCCGTTATTGATTGTTTTCACTTGGGCTTTGTTCCCTTAGCAGATTGTGATGTATTCGTTCTGATTTTGGAGAGATTCGACACGCGTGGAGGCCGATTTGAGGGAAAAAGGTATCAAGAGCTAGGAATCTCGCCGGTTCAAGGTGAGTAATGATTGTAAATGATATCCTGAGGGTTTGAAACCCCGGATTTGCACATTGTAGTGCTGCATTGAGGTGAGACACGCGCTTGATGATGAGTGTAGGGTCATTTACTACTGGGGATTGTGACTTGGTCCCTCCCGATTGATGATTTTATCGCGTATTTGACTGAAACTTATTTGTTATCATCATGATTTGGGCTGATTGCCATATTTGGGCTTCGTGCCAACTATTTGAACCCTCCGGGGATGTTTATCACTATTTTCTCACTGTTTTAAATTATTACTTGAACTCAGTCCTGTTGATATCTACTGTTTTACAAACTCAGCCACTTTTACTCAAATTTGAAACTTAAATGATATTTCTAAATGATGTTTTGGGCTGAGAACTACTATTTTACCAATGCCCGAAGGGCTTGTGATGATTTTCAGACTGAGTGAGGCCGAGGGCCATATATGAGGATATGCTGAGTGATATGAGGCCGAGGGCCTGAGATACATTTATATGCCACGAGGTGGCTTGAGAGATGTGAGGCTGAGTGCCGAGAGATGATACCACGAGGTGGCTTGATATTGTGCTTGGGCAATAAAGGGCCCCTCTCGGAGTTTGCACACCCCTAATGAGCGTCGTCGATGATATATGGATCGGGCTGCACACCGCAGCAGGTGATGAGAGTGATCTGAGAGAGAGAGCCCGAGGGGCTGCGAGTGTTCTGAGAGTGAGCCCGAGGGGCTAATATTATTTTGAGACATTGCCCGAGGGGCAAAAATTTATGTGATCATCCTTTATATTTACTTGACACTTTACCTATATTACTATGGTATTTGTGCCCAAGGGACGGATTTTTCTATGTTTATCGGCACCAATTATTCTGCATCCAATTGCGTAACTATTGAAAAATGTCATTTTCAAAAAGAGGTTTAAACTGAGCTAAGATATTTCTAAAGATTTTACAGTTTCACTGCTTTTCTCAAAGTGTTTTACACTGTTTCTATACAGCCTGATGATTTGTTATATGTGATTTCTTACTGCTCAGTTGTTATTTACCTTTATTACTCACTGAGTTGGAGTACTCACTTTACTACCTGCTCCCTATGTGTAGATGTAGGTATTTATTCACCCGGTAATGGGTTTTGAGCTGATCGGAGGCTGAGTCATCGGAGTTTAGCTAGGTGGTTGCCAGCGTTCGTAGCACCGCTCTTCTCCCTTTTGTTTATCAGTCCTGATTTGTAAATATCAGACCTTGTAGTTGTATTTATACTCTAATAGATGCTCGTGACTTGTGACACCCCGATATTGGGTTGTATTCCGCACGTTATGAGAAATCTTTTGTTTAGAATGTGGTTACTTGATCATATTAAAATTGCTTATTAATAGTAACTATTCAAAAAAGGTGAAATGGGTTAGTTGGTTGGCCTTGTCTTCACGAAAGGCGCCATCACGACCTGATCAGGGTTTGGGTCATGACAAGTTGATATCAGAGCCTAGGTTACAGAGGTCTCACCAGTCATAAGCATGTTTAGTAGAGTCTCGCTGATCAGTACGGAGACGTTTGTATTTATCCTCGAGAGGCTGCAAAACATTTAGAAAAACTTCACATTCTTGAACTCTTATCGAGCGTCCTTGATTTAGCTTGAGAAGTAAGTCTTGAAATTCCTTCCATGCGTTCGTATACACGCAGGAGCGCTCAGTATCAGATGCGCCTTGATGGTTTGTGATTCCCCGATCGAGGGGCAAGATGTAATCTCTGTGAGTTTATGTTGGGCCTGTCTGGAGGACTTGAGGCCGGATCCTTGCCTATGGCTTGAGCACCGAGGTGCTGATTGTGTGAACAAGTATTTTGAACCTACATGTTAGGTATTGTCCCTATTAGTGGGAGTGATGGTTGGGTAACTATGTGATGAGTATGTTAGTATCGCGAGATGTATCTATATGACTTGGAAGTGACGAGGAAGGTTTGCGGGATGATAGAAGGACAATTAGGTGCTGGAATTCCACCTTGACTTGAGATATAGCCCCGATTTATGGGCGTGTCAAGGATCTTTTCATATTTTCCAGTTGAGAGTGAAGTAAAATTTTATGTTGCGGTACAAGTTTAGACTCAGGAAGACTAACTGACTGCGTATAGTTTATGACGGTGGAAGTTATACAGAAATGTTAATTGAAGGCAAAACAGGTGGGTTATCTCCTCCAAAAAAAATTCTAGGGTTGTGTGACCCATAAGTGACTATTAGAAGATCTCATGTGCAAGTGAAATATAATTGTTGAAATTTGAATTTTGGGTCGCTTAAGAGAGTGGGCTTAACTGTTGCGAGAATGAGTGCTAAGTTTGCCGAAGATTTAAGTACTAGATGATCTGTGTTTTCACAAACTTACAAAGGATTCGATTTTAATCTCACTATAGTATTGTGACATTAATGTAGTATAAGTGATACAAGTTATTGAGTGTATTTTTATCTATGGCTCTGAGCCAAGTGGGGGATTCTGTGGTGAGTAGTTGAGTGCACGGTTAGGTGCTATGTGGGTTCCAGTTTGAGGCGTGCAGGCAAAACAGTTATGGCTCGAAGAAATTGAGACCGACGATGGCTCGAGTAAAGGAAAATTTTGACAAATATTATATTATGCTTCATAGGGTAAGGAAATCTCAGTATGTCTTAAGTTGTTGTTGGTAAAGAATGCTCGGTGCATAGAGCAGGAAAATGTTTGTTTGTATTGGGATAAGGTCGCGTCCTGCGGTGTCAGAGTGCTAATGAGGCATAGGTGGTTCTGTTCGTCTGATCAGGATAATTACAGTATAAATAGAGTAAATGAGTCTCGCAAATGGTTCTAATGTGTTCAAGATTTTACATGTAACAATCAGGTGTCTTAAAGTTGTATACGTGGTTAGAAATTGAGTTTTTTTTTTGAAGAGGTCAAGACTTGTGGTATTTCTATGTTAATTATGGGATTATATGTATCAGTATCAGTAAAGTAAAGGTAACAAATTTGGATTCGCAGGAAGTTCTTCAGAGTGAAGTATTCTGGAATGTGGTGTTTCTGGGAATGTTTAAGAAAGAATTCAGCAAAATATGAGCCTTTGATGGTGTGGCTTTATGCTCGGTTCCATGTGGTAATCCTGGGTTGAGGAATTGTGGTGCTACAACAAGAGGGAATATCAAGTTGAAGATGAATCAGAAGGAAATTTAGATAGATGGACTAGCTCGATGGTAGACCGAATCGGTATGGTAAGGAGATGATTAACCCCTTGTGTGTGTTCGAGGTAATGATTTTTTACGGGTATCTTGCAGCAATGCTCTTGGGTTTTGATGGCTTGCTTGTTTGGTCGAGTTAGGAGGATTTAGTCCTGGCAGGTCTGGTTTGTGCGAAGGGAATTCGGAGAGTCCTTGATGATCTTTACCGCAGTTTGGAGATGTATATTTTCTATGGGCGTGCGGAGCATGGGATGTATAGTGATTTTCTTCTAGGAGGGACGAATGGAAAGTTTTTGACTAGTGGAGTACATAGATATTTGTGGCTCAGAAGGGAGACGAGGTTCTCATGTTATCCTAGGGTGGTATGGTATATGTGATATGTCATGGAGGATTGCGATTTGTATGTGTAAGGTTACTTTTCAGTTCTAAATGGAGAGTCATAAAATTCTTTGGCAGCACGGGCAGTTTTAGGTGATTAGAGAAATGAGCATCAGATGATTAGGGTAAATGATCTTCAGATGATTAAGGGGATGGTATTGCTAATCATAGTGATTTGACGAGGGTATATATTTCAGAAAGGGTAATGTGATTAAGTTGATAGTACTTCGGTAGTACTATGATGCTTTCTTGTTAGATCGACTGCCGATATTCAAGTTTGCTTGATGGCACAGGGGAATTTTAGAATATCATTCGTGGAATGATTTCGGTGCTTGAGGTGTGATATGTATTCGGAAGGCAGAATTTGGGATCGGGTATGGTGATTTGTGTACTGCATGGAGTTAGAGACCGGAGGTTCTCATATTCAGAATATTATGGTTGTAGATCATGTGCGTCGGATCTGTTTAATGACTATCGGGATTTGGAGACTCGAGCGAACCTTTTTGTTTCTTGGGATATTAGAACTTGGATGTGATATTGGGTTCGGACTGGTTGTTTCCGTGTTATTTTATTCTAGACTATTGCGATAAGACGGTGCTGTCGGCTGTGCCAGAAAATGCTACAGATTAAGTGGCGATGTTTAACAGATTATGTCCTATTAGGGATTTTTATATTTTGAAGACCCAGCAGACGGCTAGGAAGGATTTTTCTTTCTTATTTGGGCTCTTGTGATGAGTGTCAATGCTAAGGCTCCTCATAATGATTCTGTTCTGGTGGTAAGGTACTTTCCGGGTGTGTTTCTTGTGGTCGGGCATGTCGTCAGGCAAGGTTGTTGATTTCGGTATTAATTTGGTGCCTTGCACCGTATCATATGGCACCAACAGAGTTATAGGTGGAAGGAGCAACTTTAGGTTTCCTTGATAAGGAGTTCGTTGGCTGGCCAATATGGGTGAGTGTTCTATCTTGTGTCGGCTTGGTTTTCTCTGAGTTATAATGCTGAGGGATGTGTTGATTCGATTGTTATTGAGCTTATCAGTAATATGGGGAAATCTATGAGACACTTTTCTGTGTTGCGAGGTGTTGTGATTTTCTGGTTATAGGCACATACAGTGCGGTTCAATTGGGGCCTCTTAGTGGAATTCAAGCGGGAAGAGTAATTGGGCATTGTTCAGTGAATAGCATATCGGTTATGTCCTATTGGGTTGCGTGGTGTATGTTATTTGTTTCAACGTAGGTGTAATGATTTGCTTTGGTTCCAAACATCAATTGAGCATGGTTGTCGATTTCTAGCATAGTGACTTGAGGTGTTTCAGGTGGAGCAGAGATTGGATAGGATCACGCGTTGCAGCGAAGCTATGTGGAGATATGGCTTTGTGGGTTAGATTCATGTTTTCTATTTCTATGATGCGAGAGGGTTCTCAGTCATGTGTTGTGATAGTACTGGTAATCTTGAGGTACAACTCTTTCATTTGGGTCAGTTTCATGATGTGAGTATGTTCGGATTATTGCTTATTGGTGTGCGGACTGCGCAAGTTGTGGCTTTAGCCTATTTTGATGTGTCATGTCACCAGAGTAATTGTGTTGGATTAGATGATATTGTTGGGGTCTTTAATGAATACAAACGGATTTGACTTTAGCATGTTTGATGGATAATATAGAGGTTCGGCTCAGAAATTTGCTATGGTCCTTGCCAAAGGAGAAGTAGCCTTATGGATGGTTGATCTGAGAAATGGTTATGGTTTATTGCGTGTTTCATTTCTCATTAGCAGTATATGGAAGTGTTGGAATGAGACTTTAGTTGTTAAAATGTTTTCTATCAGTATTCGGTTATTATGTGCAGCTGCTGTGATTAGAAGTTATCGCTGCGAGTGTTTAGTTGTGTGGTATATCATGTGATTGTGCATGAGATAGCATATATGATCGTTACATCTTGTTTGGGCTTATCCACAGTATAAATGTGAGATTCGGATCGTATTGAGGGTTTTAGAAGCAGAAATGAGGTTCTATGGTTTATGGACTAGAATGAATTGTGTAATTTCAGTTAAAATGTGTTATCGGGCCTATATGAGATAGGGTGAAATGGGATCAACCCCGGGTATATGCATGGTAAAGTTATTCAGCTATTGGTTGGCTTCTAGAACAACCTTGGGTACGTTCAAGGACGAACATGTGTTTAAGTGAGGGAGGATGTAACGACCCGACTGGTCGTTTTGAGCTTTAGCACTTTGATCGCCAATTCTCATGCATGACTTGCCCCGTGTGATATATTATGACTTATGTAAATCGTTGGTTTTGGTTTTCATGGAAATCGGAATGAATTTGAAAGAACAGTTCTCATTTATATCTTGAAATTTGGAAAAGTTTGACCAAGATTTGACTTATTTGTATATGATCTCGGATCGGAATTTTTATGATTTGGTTAGCTCTGTTAGGTGATTTGGGACTTGTGAGTGTGATCGGAATGCATTTTGGAAGTCTGTGGAAGGTTTAGGCTTGAATTGGGGAAAGTGAGATTTCGGCATTTTCCGGTTGATAGGTGAGATTTTGATATAGAGGTCGGAATGGAATTTCGAGAGTTGCAGTAGCTTTGTTATGTCATTTGGGATATGTGTGCAAAATTTCAGGTCATTCGGACGTGGTTTGGTTGGGTTTTTAATTGAAAGAGTATTTCGGAAGTATTAGAAAACTTAGGCTTGAATTCGATGAGTTTTGGGTAATTCGATGTTGTTTGAGGTATTTTGATGATTGGAAAAAGTTTGAATGATGTTATGGGATATGTTGGCATGTTTGGTTGAGGTCTCGAGGGCCTCAGGTGAGTTTCAGGTGGTTAAACGGACCTTTTCGGACTTGGAGAATTGCAGAAATTTCTGCCGGTGTTCAGTTCAGATGTTCTTCTATGAGATCGCGTGGTTATGAATGCGATTGCATAGGACTATTTGGGGCAGCATGATTTTGTTCTATGACTATAAGGGATTGCGATCGCATAGGCGCGTGTGTTGTGCCTTCGCGATCGCATGAGTGTGTGTGATCGCAGTGAGTTAAAGAGGCAGAGCATCGCGTTCGCAGGGTGTTCATTGTGATCGCATAGAGTAATTTTGCGGGAGCTGAGTTTTGTGTATCGTGATCGCATGGTTTTATCTGCGATTGTAGAGAAGGAATTTAATAGCTGGGCAGAATGTTTAAAAAGGGCTACTCCGCGATTTCGAGGCTAAGAACCTCCATTTTTGGGCGACTTTGAAGCTTGGGAGAGCTAACTGAAGAGGGAATTCAAGAGGATTTCTTGGAGGTAAGATTTTTTTATCTCAATACTCGATTATATTGTGAAATCCACCTAAAAATTCATGGAAACTAAGCCTAAAAATTGAAGAACTAGGGCTTGAGAAATTGGACTTTTGAATTGGGATTTGAAAGATCATTTGAGGTCGGATTTGAGAACTTTTGATATGTATGAACTAGTGGAAAGATAAGGAATCTATTGATGTAAAAAAATTTGAGTTTCGAGGAGTGAGCCCGGGGCTCGGGTTTTGGTAATTTCGGGATTTGTACCCGTTATTAATTGTTTTTGCTTGGACTTTGTTCCCTTAGCATATTATGATGTATTCGTTCTGATTTTGGATAGATTCGACGCGCGTGGAGGCTGATTTGAGGGGCAAAGGTGTCGCGAGCTAGGGATTACGCCGGTTCAAGATGAATAATGATTGTAAATGATATCCTAAGGGTTTGAAACCCCGAATTTGCACATTGTAGTGTTGCATTGAGATGAGACACGCGCTTGATAATGAGCGTGGGGTCATTTACTACTAGGGATTGTGACTTGGTCCGTCCCGATTGATGATTTTACTGCGTATTTGACTGAAACTTATTTGTTATCATCATGATTTGGGCTGATTGCCATATTTGGGCTTTGTGCCAACTATTTGAACCCTTCGAGGATGTTTATCACTATTTCCTCACTATTTTGAATTATTACTTGAACTCAATCATGTTGATATCTACTGTTTTACAAACTCAGCCACTTTTAATCATATTTGAAACTTAAATGATGTTTTGGGCTGAGAACTACTGTTTTACTAATGCCCGAGGGTCTTGTGATGATTTCGGACTGAGTGAGGTCGAGGGCCATATATGAGGATATGCTGAGTGATATAAGGCCAAGGGCTTTAGATATATTTATATGCCACGAGGTGGCTTGAGAGATGTAAGGCCGAGTGTTGAGAGATGATGCCACGAGGTGTCTTAATATTGCGCTTGGGCCGTGAGGGGACCCTCCCAGAGTCTGCACACCCCCAGTGAGCATCGTCGACGATATATGGATCGGGCTGCATGCCGCAGCGATATATGGATTGGGTTGCACGCCGCAGCGGGTACTATATGATACTATTCTGAGAGTGATCTGAGAGAGAGAGCCCGAGGGACTGAGAGTGTTCTGAGAGTGAGCCCGAGGGGCTAGTACTGTTCTGAGACATTGCCCGAGGGGCAAACCTCATCCTTCATATTTACTTGACATTTTACTTGTATTACTATGTTATTTGTGCCCAAGGGGCGGATTTTTATGTGCTTATCGGCACCAATTATTTTGCATCCAATTGCGTAACTATTGAAAAATGTCATTTTAAAAAAGAGGTTTAAATTGAGCTAAGATATTTCTAAAGATTTTACAACTTCACTACTTTTCTCAAAGTATTTTACACTGCTTCTATACAGCATGATAATTTGTTATACGTGATTTCTTATTGCTCAGTTGTTATTTACCTTTATTACTCACTGAGTTGGAGTACTCACTTTACTCCCTGCACCCCGTGTACAGATGCAGGTATTTATTCACCCGGTAGCAAGTTTTGAATTGATCGGAGGCTAAATCATCGGAGTTTAGCTAGGTGGCTGCCAGCGTCCACAGCACCGGTCTTCTCCCTTTTGTTTATCAGTCATGTTTCGTAAATTTTAGACCTTGTAGTTGTATTGTACTCTAATAGATGCTCGTGACTTGTGACACCCCGATATTTGGCTATATTCTGCACTTTATGAGAAATCTTTTATTTAGACTGTGGTTAATTAATCATGTTAAAATTGCTTATTAATAGTAACTATTCAGGAAAGGCGAAATGGGTTAGTTGGCTGGCCTTGTTTTCACGAGAGACGCCATTACTACCGGATCGGTGTTTTGGTCGTGACAACGGTAGAACTTTTCGTATTTAAAATTTATTTACATATCAAAGATCGGATCTAACACATACTTGGTGAAGAGAATCTTATTTTAAAATTTCTTCGATAGTGCGAATACCCTATACGTATCCATACCGAGATCAATCTGTGCTATAAAATCTTTGATCAATAAAACCCATGTACAAAATGGAGTAAAAAATACAGTGCTAGGTTTTTCAAAAAAAATTCAGCCTTACTGTAAGTATAGTATTTTTCCTTGAAAGGAATATTGCCCTCTTTTATTTTCTAGCTCTGCCAAACCTTTTTTTTCTTTCTTTTCTTACGCCGCTTAGTATTCTTCACCGTGATATATATATGGGCATATATGTATCACTTTTGTAATATTTTTCCAATAGGTAGGTAAGGAAAAGTCACAAATGTTGATTTTTATTCTTCTCATAGTCCATTCCAAACGTTTGTAATATTTTTCCAATAGGTAGGTAAGGAAAAGTCACAAATGTTGATTTTTATTCTTCTCATAGTCCAATCCAACAATGGAATTATGCAACCTTTTTCATTTTGAAAAAAATTGAATCCCATTCCAAATGGTATACGGCAGCTAGCTAAAAAGTTCAATTCACGTTAGTCCAATTTGGAATTTCACGTTCAATTAATTGATCCAATTCAAAATTGGATTACGAGAATATATATATATACAACCTATATATAAATCCATTTTAATATATATCATATATATATTATAATCAAGAGATACAATTCAATTTTCTATTCTAAATAGAAAGCTTCAATTTGTTTACAATATTAATTATAACATATGTGCTAGCAAAGGATATAATAATATTTTATTTGACTAATTAAATTTTTTAGTTTAATTATCAAATAATAAAGTAATTAATCCCCTAGCAAAGTTAGTGTACGACCCCATAGGTTCAATACTAAGCCAGTAGTAAATTGATCACGTTAATATACTAATCAAGGGTGGCTTCTAGCAATTCTCCTTAACGACCGGATAGTATGAAGTATATAATTTACTCTCATGAACCCCTAGAACAATAGTGTTTTAATTCCTTCTGTCCTTATAGCTCTGGGTTACCCTAGGATATAGTTTAACTGTCAAATCCTAATAGGCGACCAACTATGTGTTTATATCATATATAATCGACCATTGAATGACTTAAGAAACTCTTTTCTTCTTTCATTCAATCGCCCTGGCCAAGGTCTTAATTTGGTCGGTTATAATTCATGACAACATGGAGATTAAACTCATTACTAAGAGTTGACAGATTCTATCTTGATCAATCACTAATTCTACAAGTATTTAATCATACCCAAATATCCTTTCAACTATTTTCCTAGGGCCATATGTGTCTAGTACCAAAATACAATAAATAACTTGTCAATTACTATGATGATATCATATTAAAGTAAGTTCTTACATCACATTCTCCCAGAGAATATCCCATTGACAGTTTATGGTAATTCTAACCATTAGGAGTTATTCAATGAGTCGGTTCAATGATCATATTTCTATATGCATCATCTATCTATGTGATTTAATTAATGAGATCAACTAATCTTTATCCCATAAAGACGATCACATAGATATTGATCTAACCGTATTATTAGTGTCCAAATTAATAATCCTATGATCAAGAACAAAATTTAGATTAAATTATAAGAAACTTCACTCTCATTATCATGATCTCAATCACGATGACTAGTCTCAAATTTAATCAAAAACCTTATCAAATTAATCAAGAAATTAATAATAATGATAAAAAAAATATCAAATGCCATATATATTTTATATGAAATAACATTCATGATGTTACAATAGTAGTGTAAATAGGAGTAAATAACCCTAATCCAATATGTATTAGGAGTGGGATATGATATGTGTATATATAGGGATCATTGTAGCATTGTCAATTAATCAATAATATATTTTCTCTCGTGCTTTCTAATGAGATATTTATCGCTGTGCATAAATTCTAGAGACTTCAGGAAAAAAAAACCCTTTTTTCCGGCAAAACAGCACTGTCCGCAAGAAAAAAATAATATATGTCGGTGTAGTACAAAAACTAACACCACCACGAGATAGATCATCTTCCGACGACCGAACCACAAAAATTTCTCCGGCAGAACCTCTCCCACGCGCCCTCACGCGCCGCCAGAAAATATTTTCCGGCGAGTCTCCATCGTCACGTGCCGGCGCGTGAGGTCTCTTTCGGCCATTTTTTGGCCAAGCTTCTTCAGGATGGCCTGGTCGCACATCAATTTCGACCCTACCCATCCTGTTTTCGTTTGATTTCGACGACTTTGAGTTTTTTCCGGCGACTACTCTATTTTTTTTCCGGCAGCTACAGTATTTCCTTCATCTGTTTCAGCGAATATTCAGTTGATTTTTTTTGTTATTTGGTGATAATCCAACCATGTTTTTGGGAGTCGATACTTTCGGGTCTAGAAACTCGGGTTTTGGCAATTCCGGTGTTATGATTACCTTAGAACCTTTAATGGCAGGTTCAAACTACTTAGCTTGGGCTTCATCTGTTGAGTTGTGGTGTAAAGGTCAAGGAGTTCAAGATCATTTAACAAAAAATACTAGCAAAGGTGATGAAAATGCCAAAACACTATGGGAGAAGGTCGATGTTCTGATACCATGTTAGAAAGCATGAGAGAAAATATATTATTGCTACAATGAGCCCTATATATACACACATAACATATCCTACTCACTAATACATATTGGATTAGGAATTTGGCATGATTCAGAGTGAAGGTGATCACTCTGTATTCTATCGGCATTCTACTTCGAGTCTTTGTATTTATCTGGTGGTCTATGTTGACGACATTGTTATTACCGGCAATGACCTGGATGATATTACTAAATTGAAACAACATCTCTTTCAATACTTTCAAACTAAGGATCTTGGCAAACTAAAGTATTTTCTGGGTATTGAGGTCGCTCAGTCTAGCTTAGATATTGTGATCTCACAGCGAAAGTATGCCTTAGATATTCTTGAGGAGACAGGAATGACAGGTTGAAGAACTATTGACACTCCGATGGATCCGAATCTAAACTTCTGCCAGGACAGGGGGAGCCTCTTAGCGATCTTGCAAGATATAGACGGTTGGTTGGTAAATTAAATTACCTTACAGTGACAAGACCTGACATTTTCTTTTCTGTGAGTGTTGTGAGTCGGTTTATGGATTCTCCGTGTGATAGTCATTGGGATGCAGTTGTTCGCATTCTTCGGTATATAAAATCAGCTCTGGGTAAAGGTTTATTGTTTGAGGATCGTGGCCATGAGCAGATTGTTGGATACTCAGATGTTGATTAGGCAGGATTACCTTCTGATAGACATTCTACGTCTGGATATTGTGTCTTAGTAGGAGAAAATTTGGTGTCCTAGAAGAGCAAGAAACAGAATGTGGTTTCTCGGTCTAGTGTAGAAGCAGAATATCGAGCGATGGCTATGGCGACATGTGAGCTAATTTGGATCAAACAGTTGCTAAAGGAGTTGAAATTTGGTGAGATTAATCAGATGGGACTTGTGTGTGATAATCAAGCTGCTCTTCATATTGCGTCAAATCCAGTGTTCCATGAGAGAACTAAACATATTGAGATTGACTGTCACTTTGTTAGAGAAAAAATATTCTCAAGAGATATTGCTACAAAGTTGGTGAAGTCGAATGATCAGCTTGCAGATATTTTCACCAAGTCCTTCACTGGTCCTCGTATTAACTACATATGTAACAAGCTCGGTACATATGATTTATATGCACCAGCTTGAGGGGGAGTGTTAGAATAGTAGTGTAAATAGGAGTAAATAACCCTAATCCAATATGTATTAGGAGTAAGATATGTTATGTATGTATATATAGGACTCATTGTAGCATTGTCAATTAATCAATAATATATTTTCTCCCGTGCTTTCTAACATATGAAAAATATGTTCAAATCATAAAACATGAGATTAGAGCTAGGGCATATCTAATATATTCCTAACACACACCCCCTCATTCTCCAACTTAGCGGCAAGAAACACACAAAAAAGAGTAGAAGACGGCATACTCAATCCCCCCCCCCCAAATGAAGCAGCCGAACTCCTTCTTCACGGCCAAGAGTAGTCGAGTAAATCAGAAAATCAAAGGTTTCAATGGAGGTTGCGTTTGAGGTTCCCGCGTCGCTATGTTTCTATTTGAACTCCGTTGCTTGAGCTTATTTGGCGTCGATTTCATCGGTTGTAACTTTATTGGAGGAGCTTGCTAATAAAGGAAATTTGTTGTTTCTAAAGGTTCAAACTCTTATCCCCAAATCTCTGTTTTATATATTTGTTGGTGTTGATATGATATTATTGTTGGATTCATTAATTAAATAGGATAGAACAAACTTTTTTTTTTGGAATTAAAAGCAGATTAGTTTTGAACTAATAAATTTATGCTTTTGTGCAACTGTTCTGGTTTTAGCATGACTCGTCATCAACGTAATTACAATATAACAAGAACGAAAAATTTCTTTCCTTTTAGAATCATCAAAAATGAATGTAGTACAAAATAGTTTAGTTTTCCTTCTGTTAATATATATCTCGCACGTAGATCTGAGGTGTAATGTTGTCGATTTTTGGGATGTTTCCGTTTTCTTTGCTTCTTATGGGTTTTTAATTGTTCCAAGTCACAATACAGTGGTTTGGAAGGATGAGATATCTTTTTGGACCTTTTGCTGTTGGAAATCCAAATCAATTTTGTTTTCTAAAATCTTCCTTGTCTATTAGCGATATAACGGATGTTGGTAGGGAATTGTTTTTTAGTTGGAGATGCTAAATTCTAGGGACTAGTCAATTTTATTGATTCAATCGCACTATCTCTTTCCAAATTCTTTCCTTTAACAAGTTAAATTTTTTTATCAATGACCTTATAACCATCTCAAATTAATTTTAGGATGAATAAAATAAATCTCGTAATTTGCTTTAGGCGCGTTAATTAAATATTTATCATGACTATGGGTACGGTTCCTGTGACGTAGTTATGATTTGTAATTGCTAAAATTTGGGGATGTATTTCATGTAACCCGATTATAACAACTTCGATAATAAAACCCTTGAAATAATTTGAGGCGTGCCATGCCAAATAAAACCCCTAAGCTCATGGCCCTCACAAAACTAGTTAGCTTTTGTAAAAAATTTGAGGTGTGCCATTTTCATTAAATAACCCATGGCCCTCATGTAATTAATACTAACTCTTTAAAAATCGAGGTGTGTCATCAATTGAATTTTCTATGGCCCTCGCAAAAATTGTTATTAATTTGAACCTTCGTACTTGTGATTTTTAATTGCTAAATTTTGGGTGTACATTTCATATGACCCAATTTTAATTCTTAACAATGTTACATAGAACGTGTCACGAACCGCGGGTGCATTTGATGTGGCGTGGTTCAAGGCATATTTTAAATAACGTTGAATCTTCTTAAAAGCGGTCACAAAGTTAAAAATACATAATAGGTTTAAAACGTGTAATAAATCAGATAATAGGCCAATTATTAATAGTTTACACGGCCGTGCTAGAACCACGGAACGCGAAGATGACTAACACCTTCTCCCGGGTTAACAAAATTTCTTACTTAGAATTTCTGGTTCGCAGACTTCAAAATAAAAGTCGAATTTCCTCGGTCTGGAATTTAAAATAAACCGATGACTTGGGACACCATAAATATCCCAAGTGGCGACTCTGAATTAAATAAATAATCTCATTTCAAAAAATTTCACTTAAAGTGGAAAAATTCCCTTGTATACCTCTCGGGGTGTAAAAAGGAGGTGTGACACTCTTGAGTCTCTTGTTTCACCTGTTCATGTATCTACCCCGATGGACGATACTATTGTTGTAGACCGTGCGTATCGATTATGTATGGTGACTATTGGGGGTTTGGAGACCCGAATGGATCTTTTATTATTGTGTATGGTGGATTTCGATGTCATTTTGGGCATGGATTGGCTATCTCTGTGTCGTGCTATTCTAAACTGTCATGCCAAGACAGTCACATTGGTTGTGCCGGGTGTGCCACGGATTGAGTGGCGAGGTTTGACTGATTATGTTTCCATTAGAGTGATCTCATTCTTGGAGGCCCAACGTATGGTTGGGAAGGGTTGTCTTTTGTATCTAGCCTTTGTGAGGGATGTCGGTGTAGAGACTCCCAGTATTGATTCTGTCCCAATTGTGAGGGAGTTTCCCAATGTATTTCTTGCAAACCTGTGGGGCATGTTGTTAGACAGGGATATTGATTTTGGTATTGATCTAGTGTCGGGCACTCAGCCCATTTCTATTTCGCCATATCGTATGGCACCAGCGGAGTTGAAGGAGTTAAAGCAGTAGCTTTAGGAACTCCTTGATAATGGGTTCATTCGGCCTAATGTGTCGCCTTGTGGTGTGCCATTTCTATTTGTGACGAAGAAGGATGACACTATGAGGATGTGCATTTATTATAGGCAATTGAACAAAGTAACAGTTAAGAACAAGTACCCTTTGCCCCACATTGGTGATTTATTCGACCAACTTGAGGGAGTGAGTGTGTTCTCCAAGATTGATCTCCGTTCAGGTTATCACCAATTAAAGATCAGGGACTCGGATATTCTTAAGACAGATTTCAAGACCCGATATGATCATTATGAGTTCTTAGTGATGTCTTTTGGGCTGACCAATGCCCTAGCAGCATTCATGCATTTGAGAACAGCATGTTCCAGCCTTATCTCGACTCGTTTGTCATAGTCTTCATTGATGATATTCTGGTGTATTCGCATAGTCAAGAGGAGCACGCAGATGTCACGACCCTAACCCGGTCATGATGGCGCCCAGCACACTACTAGGCAAGCCTGACCATTTCCAATATTTAACCCAATTGATAAACAAACATAGATAGATAAAACAGTGAATCACCAAACCATTTAAGTCAAAGATCAAGAAATACTGATAAAAATGTGGTAGTTTAACAAAATATAGAAGATAGCCCAACCATGGACCCGGTGTCACGAACATGAGCCTCTAAATACAGGGTGTCACCCTACTACAAAGTCTGTCTAAAATCTGATAATGCGGAAACAAAATATAGGGATAGAGGGGAGGAATCTAAGGCTGCAAACGCCGTGCAGCTACCTCGATTCTCCCGAAAGCTAACTCTGCTCGATCAAACTGGATCTACTCAGCCTGAGAAGAACCTGGATCTGCACGCAAGGTGCAGTGAGTGTGAGCATGTGATTTTTGCCCTATATATTATTATTCCAAAAAATTCAAACAAAATGATCTTTCTCTATTTTTACAATTTTTGTGGCATTTTTGTCAATTGTTTGCATTTGTTTGTGCACGTTTATTATTTCTTAATTCATGAAAAAATATAAAAAATATACTTTACTCGCATTTAGGGTTTAATTTCATATTTTAGGATTAATTGAGTTACTTTATAGAGAAGATAATAACAAAATGGTCCTTTTGCATTTTTAGTTTTAATTTGTCTTAGTTTGTGTTTAATTAGAAATTAGTATATATGGGAATTGAATAATAATTTTGGAAGTCAATGTGGTTTCTTATCTTTGAATTTAGCATTTCAATAAAATCAGAAAATATAAAAATACAAAAGGAAAGAAAAACAGGCCCAAGCTCTTCAGCCCCAAATAAACCCCAAAAATCGTCCAACCAGTAGGCCCAAACCATGCCCCAACCCGGTCCAACCTTCCACTCAAACGACATAGTACCAGGACAATACTACATTGTTTTGAGTTTCTTAAAGCCAAATCAATCTAAGCCCTTCATTCTCTCTTAATCGAACGGCCAGTAAAACATCACCACAAACACATAAAAGTGTTCGAAATATTAACCTAGTACTATCTCCCTCACCTTCTCTCCCATGTAACGCCGCCCATAGAGCACCATTCGCCGTCACCGGAAATCGCCTCACAGCAGCGGCGAACCTTAGATCCCAACCAAATTAACACTACCAGCTTGTTTTGATTTTCTCATCTCAGATCCATCATCGCTTTTCCTCAAATATACCTATAATCCCTCGAATTTTTACTTAAAAGATGAAAACCCTAGTGCCTCCACAGTTCTCTGGTGGCCGCGCCGCCTCTGTTCAAACTCAAAATTACACCCCAAAACCCTTCTCATTTCCTCATCACAGATCTTAAATGGGTTGTCTTCAAAGACTATCCCATCTCTTCGAATCCAAGACCCTATGTTTCAGAGTTCAAATACGATTCAAAATTCGTGTTAATCAAGTTTTCTTTTTGAAAGCTTTGGTTAATTTGAATTTTGGCTCGATTTTAAGAAGGTTCAACTGTCCTGGCCGGCCCCTGCTTCCCCACCCTTTTGAGTCATTCATCTCAGTTAGTTGCTAACTTTCCTTGGTTTTCCATCTTTAATTTTTGCTTTGGTTTTATTTGCGTCTGATTCAACTATTTGCTTTGGTTAATAGTTAATTAGTTGTATGATTTAGATTTAGGTTATTATCAGCATAGTTGATTTTATTTTTTGCTTTTTGTCCTTATTTTCATGCTTGCATTTGTATCAATGGCCCTTTTTCCTTTCAGTCCCCTTGGACACCGGACTAGTGGATTTCTGTGAGCCTGTAAATTGTTCAGGCCACAATTTGGGCCTCAAAGGTTCAGGTGGCCCAAGGGCCGTTGGAACCTGGTGATTCAGTAGCCCAAAAGTTTGGGGTCAGTCCAGGGACAAGTTGACCCGCGTTTTGTCTTAGCTTTGGGTAAATATCAGGGGCTGGGGATAGGATAATAATTTCAGAGTTAGCACAAGGGCAATAAGGGTAGTTTACTTAAGGAATCTGATATCAACTGACCTTAGAAATCACTAGAAGCTCCTAGAAGGGATGGTAATTGGCACTTTAAGATCATAGGGGGTGTAACTTGGGTATAGGTTAAAAATAAAAGGGTTAATTAAATAAAAAGGGAGGGGCCTGTGGTGTAAATAACAAGCTGAAGGTTGCCCTATTTCTGCCTATAAAAGGGCATGAATAGTGCCTTCACGAAGGGAGAGGTTTTGAACCCCAAAACCCTCTCTGTAGATCTATCTTCAATTTGAATTTCAAATCACTAGAAGTTCAAAACTCTCTTTAAGTCTTAAATTCTACCCTAAAAATCCAAAAACAATAGAAAATATCCAAAAATCCAAAAGAAAAATGTTACATTGATCAGCTAAGATAAAAAACAGTCCAATTTTCTCTATTATCTCGGTTCTGTGGTTGAGTATTAGAACATCTGGAGTCGTTTGAGGTTTAATCAAGTTGTTATTAAGTGATTTTGACTGTTGAATGTGATCTATAATTTCCTGGGTTGATTCCAAGTAGATTTAAGGCATTTTGGTTGATTTTACTTCTTCCTGGGCTATGTATTGTTGTTGTTTGATCATCTCTCGGTCTACTGTTGCATTGTTGTGGCTGACTTCTTCTTCTCCTACTTATATTTCGATCTCCGGGTACACTTCCTTTGATTTTCTTCCATGTAACTCCAAGTTGAAGTTGAAATGAAAATTGCTACCAGATCTCTGCACTTTGGATGCAGTCTGATATAGTTTAAGTTGTTTAAATTGTTACTCGTTGCTAGCTGATTAGGATGGTATTGATTTGAGCAATAGACTGGGTTATAATAATATGGACCTTTAATTGGGATTTCCCTAGGTTAATCTGAAATATATGTTGCAACTGACTGTCAGTTAGCTTAAGGATCTCGTGTTTGTTAAACGGTTAGAGTGACGAGTGTGGATTGAAATTAGCTGTAGCTAACTTAGTTTGTATGTTTAGTATAGAGTTCTCGAACTGTAGTAATTTGAGTTGAAATTATCCTTCAGTTTTAGCTAGTTTAATTTTGTTCCTGTAAATTTGATTATTAAAGTCAGAAGGCAATTAAAATAGGAAGTCACTTCGAGTCCTTGAATTCTCATGTATACTGACGGTTAAACTTGCATGAGACCCTGAATCATTTGATCATTGATTTAATATTCTCAATATATGTTTTCTTTCACCTTAATAGTATCCAATAGCTCATCAAAAGATAAGTAGAAATAATCCGAGCTTTAAATTGAAATCAGAAAGGTTTAGTTGTTTCATCAATCTGAATAGTTGAATCACGTTTTTCCTTTGTTGTAAATGGTGAAATACGAGTAACTTGAAGTTGTCCATGAATTCTTGAAATCAAGTTTGAATGGGCGATCAAGGCTTAACAGCCTATCTTGGATGGACTGGGCTCCGACGTACTTCATGCGGCCTAAGTTTGGTTTTAATTAAACGCTCGTGTAAACCCGGGCTCAGGCCCAAGCTGGCTGACAGTTTAAGTAGCGCGAATCTATTGGCCTCAAATATAGTCGTCATTAATTAGGATTTCTTTTCTTTATTTTAAAGACAAGAATAAATAGAAAAATCATAGTTTCTTTAGGACTTGCCTTTAAATAAAGATGAGACGAGCCTCGCCAAACAAAACAAATAAATTGCGGGGTCCTCGTTAAATGCTATATAAAAAAACTTAGAATTCGGGAGGACCGTTTAGCAAATTTCACGGCCTTCCCCAAGATAATAATGCGATAGTCTCTTTAGGCACGCACATTAAATAACTTTACCTTCCTAACTACGGGTGCACATTTATGTGACCAAATCCAAATCTCAACGGAGTCGAAATATGTTGACAACCACGGGTGCACTGGCGCGACGTGGTTCGAGACGCATTTTCATGACGTTGCAATCCTTATATAAATAAAAATAAAAGCGGGTTACTAATAAAAGGCGCACAAGTTTGAAAATGTTTTGAAATCAGATAAAATCAAATACAACAATTGAGCGACCGTGCTAGAACCACGGAATCCGGGAGTGCCTAACACTTTCTCCCGGGTTAACAGAATTCCTTACTCGAATTTCTGGATCGCGAACTGTTAAACAGAGTTAATAATTTCCTCGGTTCGGGATTCATCTGGTGACTTGGGACACCATTAATCTCCCAAGTGGCGACTCTGAAATTTAAGAAGAAATCCCGTTCTTATTGTCCTTTAAGTGGAAAAACTCATTTACGCCCTTGTGGGTGTAGTGAAAAATGAGGTGTGAACGCGAGTAAAGTGAGTACTCCGACCCAGTAATTAATAAACATAAATACAGTCTGAAAGTAAGAAACCGCATAAAATACACAAGGTAACCTATATCTAACAGTTCAGATCAATATCGGTATAAACATGTAAAATAATAATGCGATTAAGGGTATAATGCATGATAAGATGCAACACATATAACGGTACTATCTAGTACCGGCTGCAGTGTGCAGCCCGCTCCATTTATTTAATATCGACGGCGCTTACTGGGGGTGTGTACAGACTCCGGAGAGGCTCCTACAACCCAAACGCAATATCATCCATCTCGTGGCATCAAGTAGGCTCTCGGCCTCAATATCAATATATCATTGTTGCGGCGTGCAGCCCGATCCATATCAAAGAAAACATCCTCACTATCGGGTCCTCGACCCATCTCAGTCAAATAAGTTCACAACCACTCGGGCATGGCATACTATACGGATCTCAGCTCTCATATCCTTTTCATTTGATATTCATGATTAAAACACAATCCTTATATATTTTTTTTAATAGTTAAAAACATGACTGAGAGTATAATTTATGCAAACAAGTGAGGAAAATTAATGAAGATCCCCTAAGGATTCTACAGGTCGGCACAAGGCCCCAAACATGTCAATAAGCCCCAATTCATATTAATAAGGTATGTGTCTCAATCGCCAATATAAAAATAACACTCGGGATGGACCAAGTCACAATCCCCATCAGTAAACGACCCCGCACTCATCATAGAGTGTGTGTCACGCCTAAATATAGTGTTATGATGTGAAAGGCCTGGGTTTCAAACCCTCAAAGCAGCATTTACATCAATTACTCACCTCTAGCCGGCCAAAGACTAGCTTTCAATGCCCTTTCCTCGCAAATCGACCTACTCGCGCATCGAATCTGGCCAAAACCATAATGAATACATTACAATAGGCTAAGGGGATATAACCCAATCGAAAGACTCGAAAAATATTGGAAATCACAAAATTTGAAAAACCCGATCCCCGAGCCCACTTCTCAAAAGTCAGAAATTTTTACACCAAAATGTTCCTTATCTCGACATGAGTCTACACATGTAAAGTTTACCAAAATCGGAGTCCAAATGCTCCCTCAAATCCCAATTTCTCATTCAAAAACCCAAGCCCTAGTTCTTCCATTTTTAATCAATTTCCATGAATTTAGGTGTTGAAATCACAATTAGATGATGTTTCTAGGCCATAGGACTTACCTTCAATTGATTCCCAGTCAAAACCCTCTAAAAATCGCATCAAAAGCTCCCAAGGTCGCTTAACAATGGTGGAAAATAAACTTGGTTCCCGGATGAAATAACCTTAAAACATTCTGCCCAGTGTAAAATAACCCTATGCGATCGCATAACTGCCCCTGCGATCGCAGAGTACAGCCTCCCAACCTATGCGATCACACACCCTCTTACGCGATCCCATAGAGAAAAATTAGAACCCCTAACAAAACCTCCTATGTGATCGCAATGCTCCCTATGCGATCGCATAGAGCAAAAATCTTTGCAACACTTCAGCTATTTTCTGCAACACCCAAAGGCCAAGATTGGTCCGATTGACTACCCGAAAACACCCCGAGGCCCCCGGGATCTCAACCAAAAGTGCCAACCCATCCTAAAACATCATACGAACTCGCTCCAATCATAAAAACACATCCAACAACACAAAAATCACCAATTCACGATGGATTCAAGCCTAAGTTCAACCAAACTTCCGAAACTTGCATTCGATCAAAAACCCGACCTAAACACCTCCGAATCAACTAAAATTTTGCACACACATCCCAAATCACCTAACGGAGCTACTGCAACTCTCCGAATTCCATTCGACCCTCAGATCAAAATCTCACCTACCAACCCGATATCGCCAAAATGCTAACTTCTCCAAAACAGGCTAACTTCTATGCCGAACCTCCAAAATTACTTCAGACCATGCTCCTAAGCCTCAAATCATCCCCGGAACTAACCAAATCATCGGAAATCAATTATGAGCCCTCTAACTCACAAGTCAACTTCTGGTTGACTTTTTTTTCCAAAACAAGCTTTCCTTTAAGAGACTAAGTGTCTCATTTCCATCTAAAACCAATCCAATTCTACTCGATCACCTCAAATACCGATAATGAAGCATAAAGAAACATAATATGGGGAAAATGGGGCGGTAACTCATGTGACGACGGGCCGGTTCATCCCATCCTCCCCAACTAAAACAAATGCTCGTCCTCGAGCGGGTCAAGAAACATACCTGGAGCCTCAAACAGGTGAGGATATCTGCTCCGCATCTCCCGCTCGGTCTCCCAAGTAGACTTCTCCACGGGCCGACCTCTTTACTGTACCTTCACTGAAGCTATATCCTTCGACCACAACTTCTGAACCTGACGACCCAAAATAGCCACTGGCTCCACATCATATGTCAAATCATCATCCAACTAAACCGTGATGAAGTCTAAAACATGAGACGGGTCCCCAATATACTTTCGGAGCATAGAAACATGGAATACCGGATGAACCCCCGACAAGCTGGGTGGCAAAGCAAGCATATAGGCCACCTCCCCAATCCTCCTAAGTATCTCAAAAGGCCCTATGAACCACGGACTCAACTTTCCTTTCTTCCCAAATCTCATAACACCCTTCATGGGCGAAACCTTCAACAAGACCTTCTCGCCCACCATATAAGATACATCTCGAACCTTCCTGTCCACATAACTCTTATGACGCGGCTGAGCTGTACGAAGTCTCCATCTTCACCTTATCTAAAGCATCCTGGACCAACTCTGTCCCTAATAACCTAGCCTCACCGAGCTCAAACCAACCAACCGGAGATCTACACCGTCTCCCATATAAGGCCTCATATGGTGCCATCTGAATGCTGGACTGATAACTGTTGTTGTAGGCAAACTCTGCAAGTGGCAAGAACTCAGCCAAGACCCTCCAAAATCAATAACACAGGCATGCAACATGTCCTCCAATATCTGGATAGTACGCTCGGACTGCCCGTCTGTCGGAAGGTGAAATGCTATGCTCAACTATACCCGGGTACCCAACTCTCGCTGAAAAGTTCTTTAAAACTGGGAAGTAAACTGAGTACCCCTATCTGAGATAATAGAAACTGGAACCCCATGCAACCGAACAATCTCCCGAATGAAAATCTCTGCTAATCGCTCCGAAGAATAGTTAGTACACACCGGAATGAAGTGCGCGGACTTGGTCAGCCGATCCACAATCACCCAAATCGAATCAAACTTCTTCAATGTCCGAGGGAGACCACTCACAAAATCCATAGTGATCCTCTCCCACTTCCACTCGGGAATATCCATGCGCTGAAGTACACCATCGGGCCTCTGATGCTTATATTTCACCTGCTAATAGTTGAGACACCAAGATACATGACTCCCAATATCCTTCTTTATTCTCCTCCACCAGTAATACTGTCTCAAATCCTGATTCATCTTCGCAGCACCCGGATAAATGGAATACCGCGAGCTGTGGGCCTCCTCTAATATCAACTCCCGAAGCCCATCCATATTGGGCACGCAAATCCGGCCCTACATCCTTATCACCCCATCATTATCAATAGTCACATCTCCGACATCATCATGCTGGACCCTGTCCTTAAGGACAAGCAAATGCGGATCATCATACTGTCACTCTCTGATGCGGTCATACAAGGAAGACCAAAAAACCACACAAGTCAACACTCGACTAGGCTCCGAAATATCTAGCCTCACCATCCGATTGGCCAAAGCCTGGACATCAACTGCAAAGGGCCTCTCCCCAACTGGAATGTATGCCAAACTACCCATACTAACCGCCTTCTGGCTCAAAGCATCGGCCACTACATTGGCCTTCCCCGGGTGATACAACATGGTAATATCATAGTCCTTGAGTAACTCAAGCCACCTTCGCTGCCTCAAATTAAGATCTTTCTGTTTGAACAAATGCTGAAGACTATGATGATCAGTATACACCTCACAAGATATGCCATATAAGTAATGCCTCCAAATCTTCAAAGCATGAACTATAGCAGCCAATACCAAATCATGTACGGGGTAGCTCTTCTCATGAGGCTTCAACTAATGAGAAGCATATGCAAAAACTCTACCCTCCTGCATCAACACACATCTGATCCAACCTCTCGAAGCATCATAATACACAATGTAAGAACCTGAAGCTGATGGCAAAACCAACACTAGAGTTGTGGTCAAAGCTGTCTTGAGCTTTCAAAAGCTCTCCTCGCACTCGTCTGACCATACAAATGGTGCACCCTTCTGTATCAACTTGGTCAAGGGTGAAGCAATAGATGAAAAACCCTAGATGAACTGGCGATAATATCCCGCCAAACCCAGGAAACTCCAAATCTCCATGGCTGAGGATGGTCTAGGCCAACTTTGTACCGCCTCTATCTTCTTTGGATCAACCTGAATACTATCAATAGACACCACGTGTCCCATAAAAGCCACAGACCCAAGCCAGAACTCACACTTGGAGAATTTTGCATAAAGCTTCTCCTCCCTCAATCTCTGTAATACCACTCTCAAATGCTGAGCATGCTCCTCCTGGATACGTTAGTACACCAGGATGTCATCAATAAAAACGATAACAAATGAATCCAGATACGATCGAAATACGCTGTTCATCAGATGCATGAACGCGGTTAGGGCATTAGTCAGCCCGAAAGACATAACCAAAAACTCATAGTGTCCATATCTCGTCCTGAAAGTCATCTTCATAATATCAAAATCCCTAATCTTCAGCTGGTGATAGCCAGAACGGAGATCAATCTTAGAGATACCCTTGCTCCCTGGAGCAGTTCAAACAAATCATTAATACGCGGTAGTGGATACTTGTTCTTCACTGTCACCTTGTTCAACTGCCTGTAGTCAATGCACATTCTCATTGCGCCATCCTTCTTCTTCACAAATAAGACTGGTGCACCCCACAGTGACACACTCAGGCGAATGAACCCCATATCTAGGAGTTCCTGAAGCTGCTTCTTCAACTCGTTTAACTCTGCTGGTGCCATACGATAGGGATGAATAGAGATGGGCTAAGTGCCCGGCACCAGATCAATACCGAAATCAATGTCCCTGTCCGGGGGCATACCCGGCAGATCTGCAGGAAATACATCAGGGAAATCTCTCACAACGGGAATAGAATCGATACTGGGAGACTCAGCTCCAACATCTCTCACAAATGCCAAATACGATAATTCAACCTTTCCCAACCATGCGTTGGGCCTTTAGGAAAGAGATCACCCTGCTGGGTACATAATCAGTCATACCATGCCACTCAATCCTTGGAACACCCGACATAGCCAAGGTGATTGTCTTTATATGACAGTCTAGAATAGCATGACACGGAGATAACCAGTCCATGCCCAGAATAACATCAAAGTTTACCATGCTCAAAAGCAATAAATCAACTCGGGTCTCCAGACCCCCAACAGTAACAAGACAGGACCGATACACATGGTCCACAATAATAGTATCGCCCACCGGGGTAGATACGTGTACAGGTAAAGCAAGACACCCTCGGGTCGTACCCAAATGATGAGCAAAGTATGAAGACACATAAGAGTATATAGATCCGGGATCAAATAAAACAGAAGCATCCCTGTGGAAGACTGAGATAATACCTATGATAACAGTATCTAATGCAATGGCGTCCCTCCTGTCTGGAAGGGCATAGAATCAAGCCTGACCACCACCAGATCGGTCTGCACCCCTCGGGCGGCCCCTAGCTGACTGGCCCCCAACCCTACCTAACTGGGAGGGTACTGAAGTAGATGGAGTAGAAGAGGAGGGTTGATCCCTCTGCTGAGACCGACCACCACAAAGCCGAGGACACTGTCTCCTCATGTGACCAAACTCACCACACTCATAGCAACTACCCGGTGCTGGAAAAGGGGACTGAAGGGAACCCCTCACATCGAAATGATCGACCGAAGCGCTCTGCGCAGAAGAACCCTGAGCTGAAAGGGCATGTGATAAGCTCTGAGCTGGGAGGGCACTAAGTGAAGACTTGCCCTGCTGGAACCCCTAATGACCGCGGACTGAAGATGCCCCACGATACTCGGGACGAGCTGACTGGTGAGGCCTGAAAGAACGACCTCTGCTCTACTGAACCTGGCCCCTAGACGGAGCACCACTGAAGCTACCCGATCCCTGAGGCCTCTTGTCCTCTCTCTCCTCTCTCTCCTGATGGTGAGCAGTCTCAATACCACGAGCAATATCAACTGCATCCTCAAAGGTATGACTCAGAATCCTCTCTCGAGTCATCAGAATACAAATGGGATAAATGAGTCCGTTCGCAGACCTCCTAATCCTCTCCCGATCAGTCGGGACCATCTATGGAGCATAGCGAGCCAACTCAGAAAATCTCACCTTATACTGAGACACGGTCATATCTCCCTGACAAAACCACTCGAATTGTCTACGCAGCTCCTCCCTCTGAGACTGTGGTACCCACTTCTCCAGGAAGAGAGTGGAGAACTCCTGCCATGACAAAGCCACTACACCTATCGGCCTACATCGCTCATATTCCTCCCACCAAGTGAAGGCTGTTCCTGAGAACTAAAAGGTAGTAAATGATACCCCGCTCAACTCTAAGATCCTTATTGTCCGAAGCATATGTTGACACTTGTCGAGAAAACCCTGGGTATCCTCTCCCGGGACACCACTGAAAGTAGGAGGTAAGAGCCTACTGAACCTCTCAAGATGATGCTGCTCATCGGCTGGCATAGCTGGAACCACATCACCCTAAACCGGGCCAACCGGCTGAACTGGTGCAACCTGCTAAGCTGGTGGTGCCTCTGGTGTCTGCAAACCCCCCACTACTTGCTCGGGCGTACGAGCAGTGGGCCTGATGACCACCCCCGGTCTGTGAGGTAGCTGCGGCAGTAGTGGCTGAGACTGCCTGAGCCAGGCCAGTGCAAACTAATAGAATCTGAGCTAGGGCCTCCGGAATCATAATAGGCACAGATGATGCCTGAAAAAGTGCTGCTGGAGTCTCTACAGCTGGAGGTTGGTCCTGGACGGGGGCAACTGGTGGATCTGCAGGTGCTGCCCCTGCTGCTCTGCCTCGACCACGACTGCACCCGCGGCCTCTAATAGGTGATATTGGTGGTCGTCTGCCACGTCCGGTAGCACGGGTTCTCGCCATCTACGAGAGAATATAATAACAGAATTTAGTTCTCGGATCAACAAAGTCACACGATAAGAATTCTAAGAATATGAAGTTTCCTAAAGGTTCTGCAGCCTCCCGAAGATAAGTACAGACATCTCCGTACCGATCTGCGAGACTCTACTAAACCGTCTCATGACTCACGAGACAAGTAACCTAAGCTCTGATACCAACTTGTCACGACCCCAACCCAGTCATGATGGCGCCCAGCACACTACTAGGCAAGCCCAACCATTTCCAATATTTAACCCAATTGATAAACAGAGATAGAGAGATAAAACAGTGAATCACCAAACCATTTAAGTCAAATATTAGGAAATACTGATAAAAATGCGGTAGTTTAACAAAATACAGAATATATCCCAACCATGGACCCGGTGTCACGAACATGAGCCTCTAAAATACAGAGTGTCACCCTACTACAAAGTTTGTCTAAAATCTGATAATGCGGAAACAAAAGATAGGGATAGAGGGGAGGAATCTAAGGCTGCGAACGCCATGCAGCTACCTCGATGCTCCCGAAAGCTAACTCTGCTCGATCAAACTGGATCTACTCAGCCTGAGAAGAACCTGGATCTGCATGCAAGGTGCAGGGAGTAAAGTGAGTACTCCGACCCAGTGAGTAATAAACATAAATACAGTCTGAAAGTAAGAAATCACAGAAAATACACAAGGTAACCTATATCTAACAGTTCATATCAATATCGGCGTAAACATGTAAAACAATAATACGATTAAGGGTATAATGCATGATAAGATGCAACATATATAATGGTACTCTCTAGTACCTGCTACGGCATGCAGCCCGCTCCACTTATTTAATGTCGACATCGCTCACTGGGGTGTGTACAGACTCCGGAGGGGCTCCTACAACCCAAGCGCAATATCAGTCATCTCGTGGCATCAAGTAGGCTCTCGGCCTCAATATCAGTATATCATTGTTGCAGCGTGCAGCCCGATCCATATCAAAGAAAACATCCTCGCTATCGGGTCCTCGACCCATCTCAGTAAAATAAGTTCACAGCCACTCGGGCATGGCATACTATAGGGATCTCAGCCCTCATATCCTTTTCATTTGATATTCATGATTAAAACACAGTCCTTATATTTTATTTTATTTTGACAGTTGAAAACATGACTGAGAGTATAATTTATACAAACAAGTGAGGAAAACTAATGAAGAGCTCCTAAGGATTCTACCGGTCAGCACAAGGCCCCAAACATGGCAATAAGCCCCAATTCACAGTAATAAGGTATGCGTCTCAATCGCCAATATAGTGGAAATAACACTCGGGATGGACCAAGTCACAATCCCCATTAGTAAACGACCCCGCACTCATCATAGAGTGTGTGTCACGCCTCAATATAGCGTTACGATGTGAGAGTCTAGGGTTTCAAACCCTCAAAGCAGCATTTATATCAATTACTCACCTCTAGCCAGCCAAACACTAGCTTGCAATGCCCTTTCCTGGCGAATCGACCTCCTCGCGCGTTGAATCTGGCCAAAACCACAACGAATACATTATAATAGGCTAAGGGGATATAACGTAATAGAAAAACTCGAAAAATATCAAAAATCAAGAAATTTGAAAAACCCGAGCCCCGGGCCCACTTCTCGAATGTCAGAAATTTTTACACAAAAATATTTCTTATCTCGACACGAGTCTATACATGTAAAGTTTACCAAAATGCCCAAGCCTAGTTCTTCCCTTTTTAATCAATTTCCATGAATTTAGGTGTTGAAATCACAATTAGATGATGTTTTTAGGCCATAGGACTTACCTTCAATTGATTCCCTATCAAAACCCTCTAAAATTTGCATCAAAAGCTCCCAAGGTCGCTTAACAATGGTTGGAAAATAAACTTGGTTCGCGGATGAAATGACCTTAAAACATTCTGCCCGGGTGTAAAATAACCCTATGCAATCGCGTAACTGCCCCTGCGATCGCAGAGCACAGCCTCCCAACCTATGCGATCGAACACCCTCTTACGCGATCGTATAGAGCAAAATCAGAACCCCTAACAGAACCTCTTATGCGATCGCAATGCTCCCTATGCGATCGCATAGAGCAAAAATCTCTGCAACACTTCAGCTATTTTCTGCAGCTCCCAAAGGCCAAGATTGGTCCGATTGACCACCCGAAAATACCTCGAGGCCCCCGGGACCTCAATCAAAAGTTCCAACCCATCCTAAAACATCATAAGAACTCGCTTCAATCATAAAAACACATCCAACAACACAAAAATAACCAATTCATAACGGATTCAATCCTAAGTCCAACCAAACTTCTGAAACTCGCATTCGATCAAAAACCCGACCTAAACACCTCTGAATCAACTATAATTTTGCGCACATCCCAAAACACCTAACGGAGCTAATGCAACTCTCCAAATTCCATTCCGACCCTCAGATCAAAATCTCACCTACCAACCCCATCTCGCCAAAATGCTAACTTCTCCAAAACAGGCTAACTTCTACGCCGAACCTCCAAAATTACTTCCGATCATGCTCCTAAGCCTCAAATCATCCCCCAAAACTAACCGAATCATCGAGAATCAATTCCGAGCCCTCTAAATCACAAGTCAACTTCCGATTGACTTTTTTTCCAAAACAAGCTTTCCTTTAAGAGACTAAGTGTCTCATTTCCATCTAAAACCAATCCAATTCTACTCGATCACCTCAAATACCGATAATGAAGCATAGAGAAACATAATATGGGGGAAACGGGGTGGAAACTCATGTGACGACGGGCCGGGTCATCACAGCAGAGCATTTGAGAGTTGTGTTGCAGAGAATGAGGGAGGAGAAGCTTTATGAAAAATTCTCCAAGTATGAGTTTTGGCTCAGTTCAGTGGCTTTCTTGGGCCACGTGGTGTCCATCGAGGGTATTCAGGTTGATCCGAAGAAGATAGAGGCGGTTCAAAATTGGCCGAGATTGTCCTCAACCATAGAGATTCGATGCTTTCTTAGTTTGGCAAGCTATTATCGCCGATTTTTTTTCAAGAATTCTCATCTATCGCATTGCCCTTGACCAAGTTGACTTAGAAGGGTTCTTTATTTGTACGGTCGGATGAGTGTGAGGAGAGCTTTTAGAAGCTCAAGACAGTCCTAACCATAGCTCCAGTGTTAGTTTTGCCATCAGCTTCAGATCATATATCGTGTATTGTGATGCTTTGAGAGTAGGTATTGGTTGTGTATTGATGCTGGATGGTAGACTTATTGTTTATGCTTCTCATCAGTTGAAGCCCTATGAGAAGAATTACCCCGTTCATGATTTGGAGTAGGCTGCAATAGTTCACATGTTGAAGATTTGGAGGCATTACTTGTATGGTGTGTCTTATGAGGTGTTTACCGATCATCATATCCTCCAGAACTTGTTCAAGTAGAAGGATCTTAATTTAAGGCAGCGGAGGTTGTTGGAGCTGCTAAAGGATTATGATATCACTATATTGTACCATTCATGAAAGGCCAATGTTGTGGCCGATGCTTTGAGCCGAAAGGCGGTGAGTATGGGGAGATTGGCATATATCCCAGTGGGGGAGAGACCTCTTGTAGTTGATGTTCAGGCTTGGCCAATCGGTTCGTGAGTGTCACGCCCCAGACCGAGGGACAGGACCGGCGCCCAACTAGGTAGCCCCAGTCAAGCGGACCTGGGTGCCTTTCCTATCCCACGCGTACCCCGTATTTTCATTGTCCATTAATTAAAGGAAATAGACATTTATAATTAAAACACCTTTTTTACAAAACATATATAGTCACTTAGTAAGGTTTACAACTTACATGGCCCAACATACAAAATACATATTTACATAAGTTTGCAACCCACATTTACTATCTACGGAGCCTCTAAGGATACAGAAGGATGATACAATACTTGCCGTTAATAAGGCTCCGGCTATACCTTACACCAAAAACCAAAACAAGACTCCGAAATAAAAAGTGGCATGAGCCACGCAAGGCCCCGAGAGGAAAGGGGCTCACCAATACAGCTAACGGAAAGTGAAGGGGAGCTACGGTCGGTGGACTGGAGTACCTGCTACAGATCCGCCTACAATCATAACACGAATGTAGCGCCCCTGACAAAAGGGATGTCAGTACATTTGAATTGTATTGGTATGTATGAACAAACTTTGCCCTAAGTAAACTCAAACCATACACAAGTAACAAGTAGTAACGGAATCAACAATCAAATACACATGAAAGGAAATAATCAAGCCAAACAACTTACAATCCCTCCATTTCCCCTTCAACATTTTCACATCAATGATTTCACAACTTTCTCATATTTTCATTTCAATAGTGATTTCGATCACTTTCCACCATTGTTACCTCGGCCACCCTTATCACCACAACTCACACCTTATTACTTCGTGTTGTGGCGTGCAACCCGATCCCACCGAACAATCACAATTCACAAACAACACAACAACAACAACAACAATTCACAAAGAACAACAATAGCAATTCTCAAAGAACAACAACAACAATTCTCAAAGAATTTCCATAACTATCAATACTCTTTCTATCATATTCAACAACTCATATGCATTTTATGTCACCATGATAATTGCCCACAACAAGCCATATATGTTATTACCACTGTTGTTCCAATTGCATCATTTACAATTTCCTTCCATCATTTATTTTGTAGGTCTTACCACATAACACATTCACAATCACACATTTGGTTTATTGCCAATTACGTACACCATTATATCGGGAGACTTAACCACGAACACTCAAATCATACCAATCACAATAATTTCACAAATAATCCACGTAGATATCACATATCAATATTCGTACACCAAACAAAGTGACTTTACAAAGGTCAAAGTTAGCCATACATACCTCGATTAGGCTTTTCTTAAGTTACTACAACGTTCCGAAAATTCTAGCAATTCCAATCTACTATGAGACATAAAAAATTGAACACAAATTAGAAAGGTATTCATGGTTTTAGCTCATTTGAGCATTTTATCAAATACTAGTTGATCCTCTTAATTTCCAATCTCTTGTCCAAAGTTTTCCTTCATTCCCCAACCAAATCTTTACTTAATTATGTTAAACAATCTTCCCACAAACATAATTTGTACATGCATGTATACATAATAGTATTACACCCAAGAATCATACCTCAATACCCCATCTCATACCCCAAACTCGAAATTAAAGCCTAATGTATAGAATATTACCTCCTGGATGAAGAACTTATGAATGGGCTCTTTGATTCTTGAAGGTTGATGCAAGGTTTGGATGATGATGAAGCTAGACCTCTCCTTTCTCTCTCTATATTCTCTCATAGTTCTCTAAAATCAATAAGAAAATGACCCCAAAAGGAACCCCAAAGCCTATATATTGAAATGGGGTCAAGTTATAAAAATTAGAAAATTAACCCTCCGATGTCGGGTCTGCTATAGTAGAATGGACCGCAAAATGAGAATGTTGGCCGCATAATATACCGCAAAATCGGTGCCCAAAACTGGGCTACACTAACCCAGTTTGCAATAGAAATGTGACCGAAAAGTCAAAAATGTGACAGGTTTTGCGGTCGCATATTTGACATAGGATCGCATTCTCTAACCTTTGGTAATTTGATCATAACTTTGCGTAGGAATGTCCAAATGACGAACGGTTTGAAGCTTGAAAAGTAGACTCAAAAATATTTCATTTGATAGGTTATTAATCACATAAAATCATATACATATTTATATATGCTCATTCAAAGTATGGACTAGTGCAAGCTCATTTGGAATTTTAGCCTATTATGAACTTTTTCAATTTTTCTTAGACTTAGGCCTTTCCTTAGATGCCAAATTACTTACCATAAGACTTATATACATATTTACCAAATCTAATTGATGTACACCATGTTAATAGCACATAAAATATTATAATAAGCCTACGTGGTACCACGAAATCCTAGGTTACTTAGCGAAATTTTCTGGGGCCTTACATTCTCACCCCCCCCCCCCAGGATCATTCGTCCTCAAATGAGGATTTTGAAAATCAGTTGATTTTGAAAAAAAAAACATGATATGAAAGCTCCCAAATTTTTCACTAACTCCCCTATTTTTAGAAAATTTCGCTAGAGCTTCCTTTGTAATTTGGACATATCTACCTGTTAGAGAGTCCCCGAAACATATTTTCAAGCACCATTACACAACTACTATTATCTATACAATTCATTTACTCAACACTCACACATATTCAAGCACTTGATACATTTTTGCACATTGTTTGGTCACTTCGATGAGTCCCATACAGTTCAACCAACACACTATATACATTTCAATTAATCATTACCAATCTTTACTACCATTAATCATTCACTTATCACAAGAGTTCTTACAAAACTTTCATTTACCAAAAAGGGTTTGCACATGACTCAAATAATCACAACACATACAATTCTTGCACAACTTGAGGAGTTACAATAGTAAAGCATTTAGGGGAGATATGGGGTGTCTTTGCACCAAATCGAACACAACACCAGTTTGCTTAGAGATAAAAGTTCGCACCATCACTACTAGACTTGTTCAAACATATGGGGATATTTTTCTTTCATTTCATCTTTCGCTTCCCATGTGGCTTCCTCAACTCGATAAAGCACCACAATATTTATATATCAATGACAAGAACCTCAGCATTACAAACACTACTTTGTCACGATGATACCTGGGCATGGACTGCACATTTTTAAATCATATCACCTAGAAGGTACCTTTCAAATCAAAACCAACTGCTATGCAATCAAGAGAAAATATTTTATTTCCACAACACTCTCGGCCTTTAATGGCCTCTTATATCTACATAATTTTTGCCAGAACACATTTATCGAAGCAATTTTGACCCCTAAACTTACTTAACAAGGATAACAAGTAGATATTTCGCATAAGCTAACTATCCACTAACTTCACCTTCAATAATTTCCACCGTAATGATACATAATTGATATCCACCTACTTTCTTAGGCATAGACATGTGAATCCATAAAACATATGGCGAACAACTATGGGTACACTTCATACTCCTAGTGCGGCCTAATGTGGAATACACTTATGCAACCTTTAATATCAACTCACATAACATCTTCAGGGGAAAATATTGAGAATAGCCTGCTCACCCTCCAAACTCTAAATCTCTAGGCGAACACTCACACTAAACCCTTGATAACCTTTAACAATTACTCTAAGATGTGCTATCATACACTGACCATAAAATTACCTATCAAATATACATGTGATCACACTATGAAGCTTCATCTTTGGGTCGTCTGAACTTACAATACCCAATGGATCTAATACAATGAGGAATAACAGAGTTCAAGATCATGCTGGAGTTATTCGGGAATCCATTAATGCGCTGAGTAAAGTACTTTCTGAGGTTATATGCTAAGGGACACGAAAGTTACAACTAACAATGCTGACATGGTTAACCACTGTGACGACGTCAATTATTACACAAATAAGGTATAGGGGTAAGTAGTACGTTGGCAATAGGAATTATTAAGGAGGAGTATTTAAGTACATGACCTAGTCATTTCCTAGGGTGAAGGGAAAATCAATTCATGCACCGGTACCTTGAATGTAATATGGGATTCAAAATACATGAAGTGGAATTACACTCCTGATGTTAGCTGACACAAGGAATCTATGCCGTAAGCCCATGAGGATGAAAATGATGTTAAAACACTTATGAGATTATCATAACTCAAACAGTTTAACCCTCCCTGACAATTGACCCTATATGAGAGAACTAAAGGTATGACAACTTGTCTTCCAAATCGATATGCTCATGATATGTGCAAAAATCCAAAGGCATCTAATCTCACCCCTTTCACGAGTAAAGCCACATAGCTCGGACATCTAAATGTTGGGATGAAATCATGTACTGGTTAGAGGCATTCTAATGGTTAACATGATGCTCCGGGGAGAAAGATAAATGACACTCTTATCCACCAAAGGAGGTAGAATACCAAGGGTAACCAAAATCCCCTCACATGACAATGATATAGTCAATTATTCTAGAAGTCAAGTGAGAAGAAATCCACGTAATCCATCTAGTACGACCCATTTAAGAATTTAGAAAAAGGGGATGCACTTTGCTTTGAAACCATGGAAATATAAGCTTGAACTTAGGGGAAATAATTACTTTTGGAACCCACGAGACAAGCCCACGTAGCCCTAGAAGATCGATAACAATGGCGAGAAAGTATTTTAAAACCATTACGAGTTGGTATAAAACAAGACCTCAATGTGCCCACATGGATAAGTTCGAAATAATGAGGCGTCTTAATGCATTTATCGATGAGAAGTAACCTGGGTTATCTAGTCACATGGATAAGTAGAGCAGGTAAATGGTTGTTAGAAGAACATCTACAAAGAATACCAGCAATATTTATTTATTCTGACAAAAGGAATATGTCCCCTTCCTTAATGCTACAAGACTTCCTCTTTGATGCCATGAAACGTAAATGAATTTTACAATGAGAGTTATCAGATGAAATAGATAGTAGTGTAGCAAAAATAATGAGCACCATTTGGAACCAACAAGCTTAAACTAACTTGAAGATATTAGAAGTCCATAGTAAAAGGGGGATTTACCTAATTTCAATGTCATTTTAGAAAAGGATACTTGTAGAGTATAAAAGTGAGGTGAATTTAATTGAATTGTATATTTGGATGACTAGTCAATACATTGAGATAATATCACATTGAAAATTATGGGTAAATAACACACCATGCAGGACGAATGAAAAAAAAAAGTGAAAGAGCCTTATGGAAGTAACCTTTGCATTGTATCCACTAGGCAGGGTGGTAATGTAAAGCGATTACGAGAAGTTACCCTTTTTTAAAGAAGATCTCTATATGAAGTCACATGATATATAGCTTTAGAAATCAAAATAATCCAATTATGTTTAGCAACTCTACTTCATAATGAAGCACTACAACACACTTCTACACAACCAACTATTGCAACCCACATTGGGAGATGCTATAAGACTTGACTAAGAGAAAGGCTTTGATATATGAATGTGTTACTAGGTGTATTTCTCCTTGTTCAACCCAAAACCTAAAGGCGAGAGTTAGACTGATAAGTAGATTGTTGGACTGGCACAAGTGTAGATAATCCATTATCAGAAATAGATCATTCAATTTCAGCAATTGCGGCATGCTATCAACCTTTGATGAACTTGAAGTGGTATGGGAACCCAATGAGATATTATAGAATAATGATGGAGGGTTTGCAAATGTTCATAATGAGTTCTTCATGGATTTTGACTTGAAAAATACCCAGATGCTAAGGAAATACAGAAAAATAAGAGAAACAGATGTTGTGCTATAATAACCCCCGAAGGTGTTCTTGGTCTTGACAGAGAGCCTAGTAGGGGTCCTTACAAGAAAGGAAGTGTTACAATGACTCATAGAAGGATATGTTCTCTCATGGTTATCAAACAAGTGTGGGGAAACTGGCACAATGGATTCACTATCTAAAGAACACAATGAACACATGTTATGGAGGTGTAAAGAGAAAGTAAACATTTGTTATGAGCTAGACATGCTTCTGCTATATTAACTCCCAACTGCAATATACGACCATGCCATGAGCAACCAAAATACTAGGACAAAGTGAGCTACTTACTGCGGGATGTCCCAAGTGGACACGAAAGTTATGGCAACATAATATTTTCCTATGACGGGGATGTGAGGATCCCAATTTTTAGAGAGACTTTATGCACATGGTAACCATTTCGATTGACATGCACTCATGTGATAGGTGTTAAGGTATGCTCTTATGTTACTAGGCAGTGAGAAGCTTTCATGATGATATTCACAAGAGAGTAGATTGGATGTTCAAACCATATAAGCCATATACACAACTGAGTAAAAGAGTGACTCGAGAAGGATCGCAATACTGGGATGCTTTGCATGGAACTTGGAACCACATAGGTAAATTTTATGACGGTGCATGTATAGGTACAAGCGAGTAGTTTTTGTCCAACTAAATAAAAAGATTCTGTAAGAAATTCATCGGATATAGTCCCTTGGTGAGAATTTAGGAAAAGCAAGTGGAAAGTATCAATCCTAGAGTTATAACTCTATTCAAGGGCATAATTATAGAACTTAATTCCACAAGAATATAAATAAGAGAATTCATAATAGAGTAGATTCACGAATAGTGCATCACGTTCAAAGAATCGATACACGCCATGTTTTGTTATTCAACATCTTGTTAAGACCACATTTATGAGTATTCTACAATATGGATGTACATATACAATAAGTAGAAATTCTGATTTGACTCACTTAATAACTTTAGATTGGTAGGGCAATAGCTTAATCGATACTCCTCGACTCCACATCCCTAACGTACATAGGTAACATACTAATATACTACATGATCTGGTGGTGCAGAGACATCAATAGGGACAAGGACACTCCTCTCTTAGCGATATGTTTTACCAATCCATCCACAACTCAATACATTCTCCTAACAAGTCCTTGGGCAATCCAATTGGACTCAATGGTAGGATCAATCCCTCCTTACATTCTTCAAATTTGCGGATTATGGTATCAAGGTTACCAATCTTGAGAACAAGACTTAGAGAGGAAATTAGCTCCCTAACACGAGCTCTATCGCACAATTGGAGTATCAAAGAAGGGTGAAATTCCTAAATGTCCGAATAGCCTATAACTTATAGATATGGTCGGCAACACACTGATAAGAAGACTCTACTAGACACGGCTCCGAGACATCCTAAGACACTTTAAAACCTTGAGTTTGATACCAAGTTTGTCACACCCCAAACCGAGGGACATGACCGGTGCCCAACCGGGTAGCCCCAATCAAGCGGACCTGGGTGCCTTTCCTATCCCACGCGTACCCCGTATTTTCATTGTCCGTTAATCAAAGGAAATAGTCATTTATAATTAAAACACCATTTTTACAAAACATACATAGTCACTAAATGAGGTTTACAACTTACATCGCCCAACATACAAAATACATATTTACATAAGTTCGCAACCCACATTTACTATCTACGGAGCCTCTAAGGATATAGAAGGATTATACAATACTTGCCGGTAACAAGGCTTCGGCTATACCTTACACCAAAAACCAAAACAAGACTCTGAAATAAAAAGCAGCATGAGCCACTCAAGGCCCCGAGAGGAAAGGGGCTCACCAATATAGCTGACGGAAAGTGAAAGAGAGCTACGATCGGTGGACTGGAGTACCTGCTATGGATCCACCTACAATCATAACACGAAAGTAGTGCCCCCGGCAAAAGGGACGTCAGTATATTTGAATTGTACTGGTATGTATGAACAAACTTTGCCCTACGTAAACTCAAACCATATACAAGTAACAAGTAGTAATGGAATCAACAATCAAGCCAAACAAATTACAATCTCTCCATTTCCCCTTCAACATTTTCACATCAATGATTTCACAACTTTCTCATATTTTCATTTCAATAGTGATTTCGATCACTTTCCACCCTTATTACCTCGGCTACCCTTATCACCATAACCCACACATTATTACTTTATGTTGCGACGCGCAACCCGATCCCACCGAACAATCACAATTCATAAACAACATAACAACGACAACAATTCACAAAGAACAACAACAATAATTCTCAAAGAACAACAACAACAATTCTCAAAGAACAACAACAACAATTCTCAAAGAATTTCCATAACCATCAATACTATCTCTATCATATTCAACAACTCATATGCATTTTATGTCACCAAGATAATTGCCCACAACATCCATATATGTTATTACCACAGTTGTTCCAATTGCATCATTTACGATTTCCTTCCATCATTTGTTTCTCAGCTCTTACCACATAGCACATTCACAATCACACATTTGGTTTATTGCCAATTACGTACACTATTATATCGGGAGACTTAACCACGAACACTCAAATCATACCAATCACAACAATTTCACAAATAATCCACGTAGATATCACATACCAAATATTCGTACACCAAACAAAGTGACTTTACAAAGGTCAAAGTTAGCCATACATACCTCGATTAGGCTTTTCTTAAGTTACTACAACATTCCAGAAATTCTAGCAATTCTAATCTATTATGAGACATAACAAAATTGAACACAAATTAGAAAGGTATTCATGGTTTCAACTCATTTGAGCATTTTATCAAATACTAGTTGAGCATCTTAATTTCAAATCTCTTTTCCAAAGTTTTCCTTCATTCTCCTACTAAATCTTTACTTAATTATGTTAAACAATCTCCCCACAAACCTAATTTATACATTCATGTATACATAATAGTATTACACCCAAGAATCATACATCAATACCCCATCTCATACCTGTCACACCTCCTTTTTATGCGCCTACCCCAAGGGTAATGCATAAAGGAGTTTTTTCCAATTTAAGTAACAATATTCGAAATGGGATTACTTATTTATTTTAGAGTCGCCACTTGGGAAAGGTTTGGCTTTTGGTGTCCCAAGTCACCGGTTTATCTTGAATCCCAATTCGAGGAAAATATTTGACTTTCCAAATGAAGTCTGCGAACCAGAAATTCTAAGTAAGGAATTCTGTTGACCCGAGGGAAGGTGTTAGGCACCCCCGGATCCCGTGGTTCTAGCACGGTCGCTTAAATTATTGTAATGGCTAAATATCTGATTTTAAAACATGTTCAATACTATAATGCAATTTTAAATCATTTACCGCGTTTGGTTATTTTTTAAGAAAAAGTGAACATTGTTATTGAGGGGCCCCGCAATTTTATTTTTTATTTAGCGAGGCTCGTAGCATTTTTTATTTAAAAGGATAATCCTAAAGTGACTACATTTTTCTATTTAGTTTGTCTCTAAAAGAAAAGAAAAAGTCCTAATTAATTACATGCTTAAAAGGCTACTCTATATTAGTACAAAAGGTGTTCCCTCACAAGCCGACTAAATGACAAATTTATTCTTCAAATTATAGAACTAACTACAATTTGACAAAACTAATAAAACGGAAAATAACAACAAATATTAATCAACAACTTGCTTTTCTATTTCATTTCAAAACTTCAACTTCCAATTCGAGCTTACATCAACACATGGTTTTTAGAATGTGTACCTGGTATTGAAAAGAAGGGGAAGATGGGAAATCAACAGGGCGGTGAAAATACAGCAACAGCAACAGTAACAACCAGCAGTAGCTTCAACACCTCAATCCAGAAAATCCCAGCAATACGGAGAAAAACCAGTAAAAATAGAGAAGAAAAATATATTCCGGAATTTCTCTTTGTTTTCTCTTTCTAGCTTTGAACTCTCTTCAATTCTCAAAAGAAACTCTCAAAAATTAAATTTTGTCCGTGTATACTTCTGTATCCAGAGTGTATATCGAGTGTATACTGCTCTCTTTTCTCCCTTATTTTTCTTCTCCTCCTATTTTTTCCTCTCTTTTTTCCACCCCTTTTTTCATAAATCTTCTCTTCTATTTATAGGCAAGAATTTCGAAAATTTTCAGATTTTTTATTAAAAAGAAAATATTTTTTAATTTAAAAGAAAACACACTAATCCATGTTTTGCTCTCCTTGTTTTCTTCCTTAATTCCCTTGCCCCCCACTACTTTATGTTATGTGATTATGATTATTTTTGGTTAAAAATCTGAAATTTTCTTTTTTGGGCCAAGGGGTTTTGGGTTGGGTAAGGGTGCTTTGGTTTGGGCTTGTAACTTAATTTGCAAGATGGCCCAATCCAAATTTTCTCTATTTTGTTCTTCTCTATTATTCAACTTCCTAATTAATAAAACCAAAATACTAAGATTAATTTATAAAAACCAAAATTATCTTAAAATACTAATTAACTCATAATAATAATTGTCACCTAAATTTAAATGACAATTAAAATACAATCACACAATTTGGACATTAAAGGCTAAAATGCAAAAGATGCCTATTTTTGTGATTTTTATTTTGTAAGATAAAATTAATTACTCCTAATTGTAGAATTAAATCCTAAATGCAAATGCGACTTTTTTTTTTTTTTTTTTATTAATTTAACAAATAAACATGCACAAAAAAAAAATGACACTAAATTCACAACAATTGCAAACAAACTAAAAATTATTTTATTTTGAATTTTTTGGGAGTAATTCTCATAGGGCAAAAATTACGTGCTTACAGCTGCCCCTCTTTGTCCGGAAACACGAAGTGTTTTCGTGCAAAGATAAAGTGAGCAATATAAGGGATTTTTGCCCATTTGAAAACTCCATAAGAAGCATTTTTTGAAAGAGTCTGACCGAACCTTGCTTCAAAGGCTTCCTACATATCCTTGGCTATAAAGGAATCAGGTCAGTGTAGTTCTGGAAGTTTTGGCAGCTGGGACTACCAGAAGCTGTGATTCCACTGCTGTTGCTGCTGTTTCTTCTTGCCGCGCTCCTTATTACATCAAAAATAAAAAACTAAGCTAGCTAACCTATCAACTTCGAGTTACAAGATTCCTATCTATAAATCTCTTGAAGCTTGATCTTGAGTTTTGCCTGGTTCTTGTGGCAGACTCCAATCTGAATCTTGTGCCCGTCAGCTGTAGGTGCTGATTCTTTCTTACGCTTTGGATCAAGGCGGGACACCGAAACTTGTGACTTTAATCATATCTTGAGCAATTTGCGTCCTTCTCGACTTCAGCACTTTGAGTTCATTTTTTTTTGTTCTTTTCTTCTTTTCTTTATTCTGGATTGAGACTCATTCCATTACTCATCTTGTACCTTGTGTGAGGGCAACCTGCTCAAGACATCAAAACAAACGAACGAAATTTTCTGCCCCAGTTTTCACTAGGAAAATTTCGTGAGTTAGTTGTGATAAATATCTCAGTAGTCAAATTAGGATTGTGTATCCTTGTGAACGGATCCAGATTATGCTGGGAAATGGCTAGGTTATGCCGAAAAAGAGAGAGGGGTCCTCGAGTTACTCCGGGAGGTCATCGGGTTATGCTGGAAGATCCACAGGTTATGCCGGGAAAGTCATCGGGTTATGCCGAAAAGAATAATCGGCTGATGCCGGAAAGGTCCACGGCTTATGCCGGGAAAGTCATCGGGTTATGCTAGAAAAGGTCCACGGGTTATGCCAGGAAAGAATCATTGGGTTATGCCAGAAAAGGTCCACGGGTTATACCGGGAAAGTCATCGGGTTATGCCAGAAAAGTTCACGGGTTATGCTAGAAAAATCATCGGGTTATGCCGGAAAAGGCCCACGGGTTATGCCGGGAAAGTCATCGGGTTATGCCGGAAAGGTCCACGGGTTATGACGGGGAGATTATCGGGTTATGCCGAAAAAGCTCCACGGGTTATGCCTGGAAAGAATCATCGGGCTATGCCGGAAAGGGTCCACGGGTTATGCCGAGATTTTGGAAAGAAAAGGCTCATTGGGTTATGCCAGGGAGATCCACGGGTTATGCCGGGATAAGGTCCACGGGTTATGCCGGGAAAGTCATCGGGTTATGCCGGAAAGGTCCACGGGTTATGCCGGGAAAATCATCGGGTTATGCCGAAAAAGGTCCACGGGTTATGCCGGGAAAGAATCATCGGGTTATGCCGGAAAAGGTCCACGGGTTATGCCGAGATTTTGGAAAGAAAAGGCTCATTGGGTTATGCCAGGGAGATCCACGGGTTATGCCGGGATTTGTAAAGAAAACGCTCATTGGGTTATGCCAGGGAGATTCTCGATTTTTTGACCGAGATTTTGGAAAGAAAAAGCTCCTTGGGTTATGCCAGGGAGATTCTCAATTTTTCGACCGAGATTTTGGAAATAAAAAGCTCCTTGGGTTATGCCAGGGAGATGTACGGGTTATGCCGGGATATTTTAAGGAGTGGGATCCTATGCTACCATATTCTCCTTTGAATAGGATATGATGGGTCTATCCGCCCTGGCCAACTGAGATGACCCCTTTTCGCTATAATTAGTAAGTTCTGAAAGGCTCATGAAATCAACTATTGTGGAATCCTCATTGATAGTAACCTCCTCCAACATATCTTGATCTAGTCCTGGATTATCTATATTGAATTGTTTTCCAGCTTCATTCATATCTTCAGGCCACATCGACGAAAGCACTTCCATTTCCATCTCCATGTCCTCTGCTTGATCACTTTCCATCTCGCAAACCATTTTAGACTTATTATTTGTTACATACAACCAGAAAGTCAAGCTATCGCTGAACTTTACTCCGAGGATGCAATTCTCGCATCTGAGCTTAACTGAATTATTAAGCTCGTATCATGAAGTTTTCCTTTCATTTATCAGAATTCATGAAAGAGTGTTGAGGAAACTTCCTTTTTGTCGTTTCTCCTGCTGCGAAGCTGTTTCAGCATTTGTGCATTTCATTTCTTTTTGGGTTACACCTGCTTCTTTGCACGGTTGCTTTGAATGAGACCTGTTTTCAACAAAAAACAATTTGTTAGTTGAAACGGTGGTTGGTTTTGTGGCCTTGATCATTCCCATCGCTTGATCCAGATCCCATTTCCGTTGAGGACTTTGTTGCTTGTTGAGGATGAATTTTTCACACTGACCGGGTTCAGCCTTTGGAGTTCAGGATAACTCGCCCGTGTGGGCTATGGTTTTTCCACCTTATTCTGCTTTCCAGACCTTTGCCTTTGACTTTCTTTCCTTTCTACTGTCTTTTACTTTGGAGGCAATCAACCATCATGGTCAGTCGGGATTGGACTGACGCACCGCTGAGGCTGGGTATTCTCTTCGACTCTTACCAGGCGGAGCCCTGTGAAACCGGTCCTGCCACCTTTTCTTTGTAACAAGTTTCGGGATTTAGGGTTAAGACGAAAGGGATTCAAGGAAAGGTAAATAAAGAGAAGAAAAATGAATCTAAAATAAAAGCGTCCCTTTCAGGGGAAGAGAAGGGCTTATCTGGGGGTGCATGCTGGCTTCAAACTGACATGACATGCTTCTTGGACTGGATGCCCGATCCTCACGAACTCGCATTTTCTCATGAACCAAATGGATCTATGTTTCCAAACCAGGGAACCCTGCCAGGACCTTTAGTGGTGAAATCCTATTTTCGGTCGATAGTGCCCTTTGCGGGTTTTCGCTAGTCGACCTCTCTCATTTCTCTTCTCACCATCGCCCGATAATGCTCTTTGCGAGTTTTCACTAACGGACTCTCTCATTTTTAATTTCTCTACTCCCGTCGCCTTATGGTGCCCGGAGGTTTTCACCAATAAGACTCTCTCATTTTATTTCTCTCAATTCAGAATGCATTGGCTTTCAACAAAATGATATCTCTTAGTTTCCATGCCTTTGGCCATTGTTCTGAAGGACTTGTACTTGGTTTTGGGTAAGAAGAATTGTGGACTAGATTACAACTTTGGAACCATTTGTTGGGTTCATGGTCGAACCGAATCCAACATCTGCCCCAGTTTCACTTTCAGGGAAAATTGGATTTTTGTTTTGGTGTGACTGAACCTCAGATAGAGGCTGCCTACGTATCCTTTCGGAATCAAGTCAGAACGTAGTTCATGCAAATATTTGTTTTGTTTTGGTTTTTTTTTTTTTTTGGTTTTGGATTCCAAAGAGGGTAGCCAAGGAAATGTAATCGGCTCAAAGGGATTATAAAAAGGGTTAATAGTGTCCGGGTAGCGGGAACAAAAGCCTCCATCATTTCAATGCGCAAAGGCATCACCGAAGCCGACTCAGACATAGTACCTTTTGACAGTGTCTGCATACACAGCTGTTTCAGGATCATTTCCTTCAATATTACCCAGATATAACGCTCCCCTTGGCAATATCTTCCTGATGATGTACGGACCTTTCCAATTAGGAGAAAATTTTTCTTTCGCTTCCTGGTGATGTGGAAGGATGCGCCTTAACACCAATTGACCTACTTCAAAATTCCTTGGTCGCACTTTCTTGTTGTAAGCACGGGCCATTCTTTGTTGGTACAACTGCCCGTGGCAGACCGCAGCCATTCGCTTTTCATCAATCAAAGTCAACTGCTCCAATCGAGTCTTAACCCATTCGCTATCTTCAATCTCTGCTTCAACAGTTGTCCGGAGTGAAGGAATTTCTACCTCTGTCGGTATCACAGCTTCGGTCCCATAAACCAACAAATACGGGGTTGCCCCTACTGATGTGCGCACTGTAGTGCGATATCCCAACAAGGCAAAAGGTAATTGTTCATGCCACTGTCTGGAACTCTGGATTGTTTTCCTCAAAATCTTCTTAATGTTTTTGTTTGCTGCTTCAACAGCGTCGTTGGCCTTGGGTCGATAAGGAGTGGAGTTTCTATGAGTTATTTTGAACTGTTCGCATATGTCCGCCATCAAGTGACTGTTCAGGTTTGCCGCATTATCGGTGATGATAGTTGCAGGAATACCGAAACGGCAGATAAGATTTGAATGTACAAAGCCCACCACTGCTTTCTTAGTGACCGCTTTGAGAGTGACAGCTTCGACCCATATTGTGAAGTAATCAATAGCGACCAATATGAATCTGTGCCAATTTGAAGCTTTTGGCTCAATCAGACCAATGACATCCATGCCCCAAGGGACAAAGGGCCATGGTGCCGACATAGGATGTAACTCGGTCGGAGGTGCATGAATCAGATCTCCGTGTACCTGACACTGATGGCATTTTCGGACAAAACTGAAATAATCCTTCTCCATAGTTATCCAATAATATCCGGCTCGAAGGATTTTCTTGGCCAAGACATACCCGTTCATATGAGGTCCACACACTCCTGCGTGTACTTACTGCATGATTCTTCCCACTTCATCAGCGTCAAGACATCTCAATAGATTAAGATCCGGGGTTCTTTTATATAAAACCTCACCGCTCAAGAAGAAACCACTTGCATGCCGCCTAATAGTTCTCTTTTGATCTCCAGCAGCATGCTCGGGGTATTCTTGAGTTTTCAAAAATCTCTTAATATCATGGTACCATGGCCGAATATTTGGTCCCGTCTCGATTACATTACAGGAACCATGTCTCTCTCTGATTTGGATTTCCAAGGGATCGATGTGGGCGTTGCCTGGATAGGGTAACATTGAAGCTAGAGTGGCAAGTGCGTCAGCTAGTTCATTGTGACATCGCGGGATGTACCTGAACTCCATTGATTTGAATCGCTTGCCGAGATCCTCTACGTGTTGCCGGTAAGGGATAAGCTTGACATCTGGAGTTTCCCATTCGCCCTGGGCCTGCCGAATAATCAGATCGGAATCCCCCATGATCAACAAATCTTCAACACCTTGATCGATTGCCATGGTCATGCCCATGATGCAGGCTTCATATTCAGCCGTATTGTTCGTGCAAAAGAAACGGAGTCTAGCTGTAGCCGGATAGTGTTGACCAGTGGGTGAAATCAAGATTGCCCCAACTCCTACACCCTTGGCATTTACAGCCCCATCAAAGAACATCTTCCAAGCATGAGTGTCCTCCGAGACGACTTCTATTGTGTTTACCTCTTCATCTGGAAAATAGGTACTCAAAGGTTGGTATTCCTCGTCAACTGGGTTTTCCGCCAAGTGATCCGCCAGTGCCTGGGCCTTCATAGCCGTGCGAGTGACGTAGACTATGTCGAATTCAGTGAGCAAGATTTGCCACTTTGCCAACCTCCCAGTAGGCATTGGTTTCTGGAATATGTACTTCAAAGGATCCAATCTGGTTATGAGGTAAGTAGTATGAGCCTGAAGATAATGTCTCAATTTTTGAGCAACCCACGTCAAAGCACAACATGTTCTTTCCAACAAAGTGTATTTGACTTCATAATCGGTGAACTTCTTGCTCAAGTAATAGATCGCCTGCTCCTTCTTTCCAGTTATGTCGTGCTGTCCGAGGATACAACCAAAAGAATTTTCCAAGACTGTCAGATACAAGAACATGGGTCTTCCTGGCTCTGGTGGGACCAAAACTGGAGGGTTTGAGAGATACTCTTTGATCTTGTCGAAAGCCTCCTGACACTCAGTTGTCCATTTGATTGCTGCATCCTTCTTCAACAGCTTGAATATGGGCTCCCATGTGCTAGTCAGTTGAGCTATGAATCTACTGATATAGTTCAACTTGCCCAATAGACTCATGACGTCTTTCTTTGTTCTTGGAGGAGGTAGGTCTCGGATAGCCTTTATCTTTGTTGGATCCAGCTCGATACCTCTCCTGCTTACTATGAAACCCAGAAGCTTACCTGATGGGACTCCGAAGGCGCATTTAGCCGGATTCAGCTTCAAGTCATACTTTCTCAGCCTCTCAAAAAATTTCCTCAAGTCTCGAACATGATCGTCCTGAGTCCTGGACTTGACTATCACGTCATCTACATACACCTCTATCTCTTGATGCATCATATCATGAAAAATGGCAGTCATAGCTCTCATGTAAGTTGCCCCGGCATTCCTCAAACCGAACGGCATAACCCGATAACAGTAAGTACCCCAAGGTATGGTGAAAGCTGTTTTCTCGGCATCTTCTTCATCCATCAATACCTGATGATATCCAGCATAACAATCCATGAAAGACTGTATCTCATGTTTGGCGCAATTGTCAACAAGGATGTGGATGTTGGGCAAAGGGAAATTGTCTTTGGGACTTGCCCTATTCAAATCTCGGTAATCCATGCACACCCGAGTTTTCCCATCTTTCTTCGGTACAGGAACTACATTAGCTAACCATGTGGTATATTGGACTACCCTGATTACTCCTGTCTTTAACTGCTTTGTGATTTCTTCTTTGATTTTATCACTGATATCAGTCTTGAACTTCCTCTGCTTTTGTTGAACTGGGGGACAATCAGGGTAGATAGGCAACTTATGCACCACTAGGTCAGCACCTAGTCCTGGCATGTCATCGTAGGACCAAGCAAACACATCTTTAAATTCAAACAGGAGTTGAATTATTGCATCTCGCGTTTTCTCATCTGTGTGAATGCTTATTTTGGTTTCTCGGATATCTTTAGGAGTCCCCAAATTAACCGGTTCGGTGTCATTCAAATTCGGCTTAGGTTTATTCTCAAAATGTTCCAATTCTCGATTTATTTCCCTAAAAGCTTCTTCTTCGTCATATTCCGGTTCTTGGTTCATTATTTCATAATTAGACAACGCGTTTGGATCTGGGCCTGAAGTCCGCAAGCATGTCATGTTATTTAAAGCCGCATTCTTAGGACTGAAAGAAGAAAATAAAAGAGAAAATAACGGAATCAGAAGAAAATAAAGAAAGATGAACGATGCAATATTTCATTTCTCAAAACTTGAAGATAACAGGGATTTACATTGGAAATTTAAAAAGACAAGAAACTAAATAAAAACATCCGAGTTAGACCCTGGAATAACTCGTGATGCAGAAAAAGTGGCAGGACAGGTCTACCGGGACTCCCGCCTGATTGGGAATGGCGTAGCCTTCCAATTCTGCAACTTGGTGTTAGGTCCCACATACAGCACCTCAGCGGTGCTAGTACCTTCTCCCAACTGAACCATATTGACTTCATAAAGCATTTGCCTCATAGCTCCACATATATCTTCGATTTCTTCAGCCGTGAAGGTTTCATCATCTTCCTCTTCATTGCATTTCGGCTTGACAAAGGTCTGGTAGAGATGTGGCAGTGGCTGTGGCAAGACCCACCCATTTTTCTTTCTTTCGTCGGCCCAACTTTCATCTTCTGGGGAAGGATAGAAACCTACTCCAAAGAATTTTTCGGTTGTGGGTAGAGTTATCAGCTTAGATATTCCTTGTAGAGACTTTCCCAACCCCTTTCCTGGCTGGAAGCCGTGTTTGATCATTTCTTTCGCTACCATTATCGAGGCGTTAGACAAGAAAGGCTGGGGGCAAGGACTCCCCTCCTCATGTTGATCTGCCAACACAACCTCAAAGGCCTGATAAATGATATGCTCACTTCCTTCTCTTGCCTCTAAGCACGGGATAGATGGGTCCCGATAGATAGATTGTTCATCCTCTCCATGAACCACAATTTCCTGGTCTTCATGTTGGAACTTTACCATCTGATGGAGAGTAGAGGGTACTGCCCCTGCAGCGTGAATCCAAGGTCTTCCGAGAAGAAAATTGTAGGATGTGTCCATATCCAACACTTGGAAAGTTACTTCGAACTCCACGGGGCCTATGACCAATATCAAGTCTATTTCTCCAATTGTATCTCTCTTTATGCCGTCGAAAGCTCTAACACAAACATTATTAGAGCGAATCCTTCCCGTCTCGATTTTTATTCTTTGGAGCGTGGAGAGCGGGCAAATGTCAACCCCCGAGCCTCTGTCCACCATGACCCTTTTCACATAGTACCCTTCACACTTGACAGTCAGGTGCAAAGCCTTGTTGTGAGCTGCTCCTTCTGGAGGCAAGTCAGCTTTGCTAAAGGAAATTTGATTAACTGCAAAGAATCTCTCTGCCATTCGTTCAAACTGCTCGACTGAAGTCTCAGCTGGCACATATGCCTCATTCAAAGTTTTCAATAGGATCTTCTGATGTTCGGCGGACTTCATCAACAAAGACAACATGGATACTTGTTCGGGGTACTCGCGTAACTGATCCACCACCTCATAGTCAGACATTTTCATTTTTTGCAAGAAGGCTTCTGCTTCTTCAACACTTACAGGCTTCTTGGGCGGAGGTGCTTCCGCGCGGCATTGTTCACTTCCTGTATGTTTGAATATTTTCTAGTAGGAGTGTTTCTTGGCAGTTCTCCTGTGATTTCTTTGCCCTCGTAGGTCACAACTGATCTGTTGTAATTCAACGGTACAGCAGTAGGGTCCATCATCGGCTTCTGTGGCACACGTCCGATAACCACTGGCTCATTCAGCCGAGGTGGCTTAATCGTCCCCCAGGCCACATAGGCTCCTTTCGGCACATACATTGGTATTCCCCTCTTTACTTCAAGTCTCTGAGACTTCCCTGGGCGACCTCGTGGAATATAAAGAACCCCACTTTTCGAAGGCGCTATCGTTTTCGTCTTTGTTTCAACCTTCTTTTCAGGTTCGGCCTTGATAGTGTTAGCCTTCTTTTCCCCTTTTTCCTGCTTCGGGGCTGCTTCAGGTTTTCTCTATATGTCAGCAATGGCGATTATAGCTTTTAGATCAGGATCAAACTCCTTGTCCTCGCTGATCATTCCAATCACTGGCCCATTATTGTGGGCAGGCAATGGATTGTTGGTCACATTTGGGGTCTCCTCGTCTCTCAATACTATCTTTCCTTGCTCTATCAAGTTTTCTACCGCCCTTTTTAAAGTCCAACAATTGTTTGTATCGTGCCCTTCTACCCCTGAATGATAGGCACATCTGACACCCCGCTGATATGATGGTGATTCCGGGTTTTGCCCATTTGGGGGTACGGGTTGTAGTAAATTCATCTGGACAAGCTTAGGGAACAGGGTGGAGTAGGGTTCACCGATTGGTGTATAGTTGGATCGCCTGGGTGGTTCCCGGGGACGGAAGTTATTCTGGGGTGGTGGTGGATTATAGTGGTTTCGGTATGGAGGCTGATTTCTGGAAGGTGGAGCTTGGTTTCGGTTAGCATGTGGTTGTGGCCGGCCGAAGGGTTGAGCATTCATGACCATATATGGCTGAGGAGCATAGGCCATATCTTGGTGGGGGTAGTAATGTTGTGAGGCTCTTTCTGAAAAATGGGCCACGGGATTGCGATATTCTCTTGCTTCCGATGCCGCCATGGCCATCTCTTCCTTCTTCTTCCCCCTCGCTATCCCTCCGGACCCTCCTTGGATGGCTTGGGAGGTCGCTCGAATGGCCGCCTGACTCAAAATTCTTCCCGTCTTTAAACCATTCTCTACCATTTCTCCGATCTTGATCGCCTCTGCGAAAGGTTTTCCCATTGCTGACATCATGTTCTGGAAATAGTCTGGTTCTTGAGCCTGGAGGAAAGTAGTAACCATTTCTATTTCGTCCATGGGGGGTTTCACCCTAGATGCTTGCTCGCGCCATTTGATAGCGTATTCTCTGAAGCTTTCTGAGGGCTTCTTTTTCAGGTTTGATAAAGAATTCCTGTCTGGCGCGATGTCAATGTTATACTGAAATTGCTTTACAAAATCTCTAGCCAGATCGTCCCAAATGTGCCATCGAGATATGTCCTGATCCATGTACCACTCTGAGGCTATGCTCACCAAGCTTTCTCCGAAGTATGCCATCAACAGTTCTTCTTTGCCGCCAGCCCCACGTAATTGGTTGCAATACTTTTTGAGGTGAGCAATGGGGTCACCGTGCCCATCATATTTCTCAAACTTCGGTGTTTTGAACCCTGCAGGCAGGTGCACGTGAGGGAACATGCACAGGTCAGTATAGGAAACACTCTTCTGTCCGCTTAAACCTTGCATATTTTTCAAGCTTTGCTCGAGGCTCCTCATTCTTTTTGCCATTTCATCTTGTTTGGGAGATTTGGGATTCTGGTCTTGCCCAGGTGTAATCTCACAAATAGGTTGCTGAGGGTGAGTGTTGGTGGCAAACCGAGTTGGTTCCAGCGAGAGGGATGGTGCTTGGAATGCGAATAAGGATGAATCAAAATTAGTCGTATGTATAGTGGGTTGTGCTGCAATTGGACAAGGTGGTGCGGTGGACATGTTTGTAGCTATATCTGCTGTTGACATCCAGGGATGAGAAATGGAGGGTGATCCAGCGGAGAGAGTTGAAATGGTGGGATACCCGAATGGGGTAGTTGTATAACTTATGGGGACGTTGGAAGTCCCACTTGTCCTAGCGAACAGCTCGGGGAATCCGGGAATTACACTTGGAGGCTCTTTTCCATTGTTCCAGTCGTCCAACATTTCCAACATGCGACGACGTAAGATTCTGTTTTCTTCAGCAGTTGCTGATTCAGAAGTTGGAACGGCCGAGACTGAACTCTCTTCTGAAATGGGGACCGTTGACAAAGGAATTTCCGAAGACATCTCTACACTTCCCTTTGACCTTGTGAAGTAAGTGTGAATACTTCCTCTTGACTTAGTAACGGGCAGCTGAACACTTCCTTTTGACCTCGTAAAGTATGAATGGGAGGCCAGACTACCACAAAAAACCAACCACCTTTCTAAAAACCTGGTTTCAGCATCAAACAAATGGTTAGTTTGAAACAAATAACAGATAGGTAATCTCACGTTGGGGTGTGATGCACCTATACAGTCAAGTGGGTTTCTACATGTTTGCTTTGGTTGCATGCGTCATTCCGGCTTCTCTTTAAACTCCCCTTTTCATTGTGTTCTTTTATTTTATTTTACAACCCCCTTTTTTTTAAGGCTATGATCGAATCCGATGGGGATTGCCTACGTATCATGACCTCGCATGAATCAGACCAAGCGTAGTTCGTGTAAACAAATGTAATATAAAGAAACTTTTTTTTTTTATTACTAAACATTCCATTACAAACTGAACTCCAAAGACACCAACATAACTGGATAAAACAAACTTTTAACAAAGACTTAAATGCGACAGACAAGACTAAAACTCCGGACTAACAGATTGCACTACAAGTTTGATCCTCAATGGCCTTCTTGTTTAGACAGGTATCATCACTGATTCGCATCTCTTGGTCTCCACTCTCCTCCCAAAGTCTCATACAAGCTTCGAAAAGTTGCGGGTAAGTGTGGAACTAGGGCACGTGCTTGCTAACCAATTTTCTCATCGTCTAAACGACGATGAAGATTATGGACATGTGCTGCTTTTTTCGCCAAACGAAGTACTTTGTTTCTAGCTTGCCCCATACTTTCGTGACAATTCTGAAGCCATATTTGGGTGGTGTTGAGGGCATCCCCCATCCGAGCCTCACGTTCCTCATATTCTTCAAGGCGACGGTTTAAAACACCCCTCTCAATCATCCACATGCGTCGTTCTTTCTCAAAATCGGTATGTTGATGGCCTCTTTTCATTTCTTCCAATTGTGCATAGAGCTGACTCTTTGAGCGTATCCAGTGGGCCTTTTCAGATTCAAACTGCTCCCTCTGCTGACCAAAACTTTGTTGTTGCTGGTGCGCATCTTCTTCAATGATACTCAAATCTTCTTGTAACTTGTGTATCTCAACATTTTTGTTTGCCTCAACTCCTCTAGCCGAACCAATCATGTTTTCCATTTCTTCTTGCAAGCGAGCTGCCTCATTTTTAGCCTGCTTTAGATCTTTATCCATGACTCTCAAAGCAGACAGATAGTCTTTCTCAATATCCAAACGAATCTGAGCAATTTCGCCTGACTGCTGGACTTGTTGTTTAGCTATGGTCATATGAGCATGCTCCAATTCCTCTTTCAGCCTCTTTATAATTCTTTGGTCATTTCTTCTCCTGTTTGAACCCTCAGGCTGATCTCTGAGCGACAAAGGATCATGAAACCAAGTGATATATTCAGGGAGCACTTCTCCACGATCTCGGTCCTCCACCATTTCATTCAATTTTGAAACTTTACTTGCATACCAGATTTTCATGATTTCCCCTTCGTCATGAGGTTGATTTTCATCAAAATCATAGCAGAACTTACTCATGTCTCGTGTTGGTGGTACTTCCTGTCGTCTTGCGAGCTGGCGCATTACCCGAAGTGGAGCGTATGGTTGGACACCATCCAATCCTATGAGAACCAAATAGGAATGGTATGCAGACTCACAAATGACCTCCTTAGAGGAAAACCAATCGTAGTTCCATGTGATTCGTTTGGCAGACAAAGTAAGGAGTAGTTCTTTCCATCCGTTAGTCCCTTCAGACAAGTCACATTTATCAATCCTTTTTTGGTGATCATAAGTGTGATTGGCTAAAGCTCACTGAAATTAGAGATCGTAGGATGGCGATAGAAGTGCTCCAGAAACCATATTTGCAGCAAAATGTTGCAGCCATCGAAGTT
>MU693562.1:64696-82344 GCA_026770625.1 Nicotiana glauca
TCCTAATTAATAAAACCAAAATACTAAGATTAATTTATAAAAACCAAAATTATCTTAAAATACTAATTAACTCATAATAATAATTGTCACCTAAATTTAAATGACAATTAAAATACAATCACACAATTTGGACATTAAAGGCTAAAATGCAAAAGATGCCTATTTTTGTAATTTTCATTTTGTAAGATAAAATTAATTACTCCTAATTGTAGAATTAAATCCTAAATGCAAAATGCGACATATTTTTTTATTAATTTAATAAATAAACATGCACACAAAAAAATGACACTAAATTCACAACAATTGCAAACAAACCAAAAATTATTTTATTTTGAATTTTTGGGGAGTAATTCTCATAGGGCAAAAATTACGTGCTTACAATACCCCAAACTAAAAATTAAAGCCTAATGTATAAAATCTTACCTCTTGGATGAAGAACTTATGAATGGGCTCTTTGATTCTTGAAGGTTAATGTAAGGTTTGGATGATGATGAAGCTACACCTCTCCTTTCTCTCTCTATATGCTCTCATATCTCTCTAAAATTAGTAAGAAAATGACCCCAAAAGGAACCCCAAATCCTATATATTGAAATGGGATCAGATTATAAAAATTAAAAAATTAACCCTCCGATGTCGGGTCTGCTATAGTAGAACGGACCGCAAAACGAGAATGCTGGCCTCAAAATCAGTGCCCAAAGCTGGGCTACACTGGCCCAGTGTGCGACAGAAATGCGACCGCAGAGTCAAAAATGCGACACGTTTTGCGATCGCAGATTTGACATAGGATCACATTTTCCAACCTTTGGTAATTTGATCATAACTTTGTGTAAGAATGTCCAAATGATGAACGGTTTAAAGAGTTGGAAACTAGACTCGAAGATATTTCATTTGATAGATTATTCATCACAAAAAATCATATACATATTTAGATATGCTTGTTCAAAGTATGGACTAGTGCAAGCTCACTTGGAATTTTAGCCTATTATGAACTTTTTCAATTTTTCTTAGACTTGGGCCTTTCTTTGGACCCCAAATTACTTACTATAAGACTTATACACATATTTACCAAATCCAATTGATGTACACCATATTAATAGCATATAAAATATTATAATAAGCCTACGTGGCACTATAAAATCCTAAGTTACTTAGCAAAATTTTTCGGGGCCTTACAGTGAGGTTAGATATTTCGGAGCCCAGTCGGGTATTGGCTTGTGTGGTTTCTCGGTCTTCTTTATATGATCACATCAGAGAGTGCTAGTATGATGATCCGTATTTGCTTGTCCTTACGGACAAAGTTCAGCACGATGATGCTAGAGATGTAACCATTGGTGATGATGGGGTGTTGAGGATGCAGGGCCAGATATGTGTGCCCAATGTGGATGGGCTTCGGGAGTTGATAGCTTGCAGTATTCTATTCATCCAGGTATCGCGATGTTGTACCAGGATTTGAGGCAGCATTATTGGTGGAGGAGAATGAAGAAAGATATTGTGGGATTTGTAGCTTAGTGTTCTATCAGCAGGTGAAATATGAGCATCAAAGATAGAGTGGCTTGCTTCTGCAGATGGATATTCCAGAGTGGAAGTGGGAGAGGATCATTATAGACCTTGTAGTTGGACTTCCACGGACTTTAAAGAAGTTCTATGTTATTTGGGTGATTGTGGATCAGCTGACCAAGTCTGCACTTCATTTCTGTGTGTACTACCTATTCTTCAGAGCGGTTGGCAGAGATCTATATTCGGAAGATTGTTAGTTTGCATGGTGTCCCATTTTCCATCATCTCATATAGGGGCACTCAATTTACTTCACAGTTTTGGAGGTCTGTGCAGCAAAAGTAGTATACTCAAGTTGAGTTGAGCATAACTTTTCACCCTCAGACGGACGAATAGTCCGAGTGCACTATTTAGATGTTGGAGTACATGTTGTGTGCTTGTGTCATTGATTTAGGAGGGTCATGGGATCAGTTTCTACCGCTTGCAGAGTTTGCTTATAACAACATCTACCAGTCGAGTATTCAGATGGCCCCATATGAGGCTTTGTATGGGAGGCAGTGTAGATCTCTAGTTGGTTGGTTCGAGCTGGGTGATGCTACACTATTGAGGATAGACTTGGTTCAGGATGCTTTAAAAAAGGTGAAGATAATTCAGGAGAGGCTTCGTACAACGCAGTCGAGAAAAAAGAGTTATGCTGACAGGAAGGTTCAGGATGTGTCCTACATGGTTGGTGAGAATGTTCTGTTGAAGGTTTCGCCCATGAAGGGTGTTATGAGATTTGGGAAGAGAGGTAATTTAAGTCCTCGGTTCATTGGGTCTTTTGAGGTGCTTCAGAAGATTGGGGAGGTGGCTTATGAGCTTGCTTTGCCACCCAGCTTATCAAGTGTGCATCCAGTATTTCATGTTTTTATGCTGCGGAAGTATATTGGGGATCTGTCTCGTGTTCTAGATTTTAGCACAGTTTAGTTGGATGGTGATTCGAATTATGATGTGGAACCAACAACTATTTTGGAGCGTCTGGTTCGAAAGTTGAGATCAAAGGATATAGATTTAGTGAAAGTGCAATGGAGAGGTCGTCCCATGGAGGAGGCTACCTAGGAGACCGAGCGGGGAGATGCAGAGCAGATATCCTCACCTGTTTGAGGCTTCAGGTATGTTTCTTGACTCGTTCGAGGACGAATGTTTGTTTAATAGGGGAGGATGTGACGACCCGGCCAGTCATCTCATGAGTTAACACTCTATTCCCCCCCCCCCATTTCTGCTTCTTATTTCTTTGCCTATCGGTTATATATGTGATTGGGTTGGTTAGCTCAGGTTCGGAAAGGATTTGGTAAGGTTTGAGATACTTAGTCTCTTTTGAGGAAGCTTAAGTTGGAAAAGTCAACCGGATGTTAACTTACGTGTTAGAGGGCTCGGATGTGAATTCTGATGGTTCATATAGTTTCAGGAGGTAATTTGTGACTTAGGAGCGTGATCGGAATGTGTTTTGAAGGTATAGAGTAGATTTAGGCTTGAATTGGCAAAATTGGGTTTTTGGCGTTTTACGGTTGATAGGTGAGATTTTGATATAGGGGTCGAAATGGAATTTTGAGAGTTGCATTAGTTCCGTTGTGTCATTTGGGATGTATGTGCAAAATTTTAGGTCATTCGGACGGAATTGGAAAGATTTTGAAAACTTAGGCTTGAATCCGATGTGTTTTGGTTAATTCGATGTCGTTTGAGGTGTTTTGAAGATTGGTACAAGTTTGAGTAGTGGTATATGATATGTTTGTGCTTTTGGTTGAGGTCTCGGGGGCCTCGAAGTAATTTTGGATGGTTGACGGAAAGAATGGAAGTTGGAATGGCAGCTGACATTGGAATTCTTCTGTCATAATTGCATCTGCGGTTGGGAGGCCGCAGGTACGACCCCCGCAGATGCGGAAAAGAGTCGCAAAAGCAAAAGATGGTGAAGATGGCAGGAACCGCAGAAGCGGTTGAAGAACCATCGCAGGTGTGGGTTAGGCATCGCAGATGCGGAGCATGTTGAGCTTAAGTGAAAACTAAAGGAACTGTTCAAGGACCGCAAACGCGGTACCGCAGAAGCGGGAATTTGGCTACAGATGCGAAATCCCTGGGCCAGAAGGTATAGATTGTTTCCTTCGCGATTTTTGAGCTATTACACCATTGCTAAGTCGGGTTTTGGAGCTTTTTGGGCAATTCTAAGAAGGGTTTCAAGGGGCTTCATTGAGGTAAGAATTTTGGACCTAAAACTCGTTCCTATGGTATTATTTCACGGATTAGAGCTGTAATTAATGAAATTTAAGGGTTAAAATTGGGGAAACTAGGGCTTGGTATTGGAGACCTAGACTTGAGGATTTGGGGAGTCATTTGTGGTCGGATTTTGGTACTTTAGATATGTATGAACTCGTGGGGAGATAAGAAATCTATTGGTGTGAATTATCGAATTCTGAGACGTGGACCCTAGGGTCCGATTTTGGTAATTTTGGGATTTATGTTGTAAATTGATAATTTTTACTTGGGTTTCATTCCCTTAGCATATTTTGACATCGTGATTATGATTTTGGATAGATTCGATGCAAGTTGAGGCCGATTTGAGGGGAAAAGGTGTCGCGGGCTAGAGATTTGACCGGGTTGAGGTGAGAAATGATTGTAAAAGTTTTCCTAAGGGTATGAAACCTCGAATTGCACATCGCTGTGCTATATTGAGGTGACACACACACTAGATGACGAGCGTGGGTTCGTTCACTATTGGGGATTATGACTTAGTCCATCTCGAATGACTATTTTACTACGTATTTGACTGAAACTATTTGCTATCATTATGTTTTGGGCTGAATGCCATATTTGGGCCCCGTGCCAACTATTTGAACCCTTAGAGAATTTTTACTGATTTTTCCTCACTATTTTGAGTTTATACTTGTACTCAGTCATGCTATATTCCACTGTTTTAATAACTCAGGCATGTTTACTCTACTTTAATACATAAATGATATTTTGGGCTGAGCACCATATTTTACTGTTGCCTGAGTAGCTGTGAGATTCTGACTGAGTAAGGCTGAGGGCCTATGTTGTAAGAAAACACTAATTATGATTAGGAGCCCGAGGGCCTGAGATTTGTATGCGAGGTGGCTTGTTGATATGAGGCCAAGAGCCTAGTGATGATGCCACGAGATGAATTAATATTGCACTTGTGCCGTAAGGGGCCCCTCCAGGAGTCTGCGCACCCCCAGTGAGCGCGTGTACCTATTGGGATGTGAGATATAGTCCGGGGGGCTGGTTATTGCTCCATGTGTTTCCCGAGGGACTGATTCTGTTGGTATTGTGCCCGACGAGCATTTCTTTATGTGTTTACCTTATCTAGTTGCCTGTCTTTTACTTGCTTAACTGTTTAAAAGGTATTTTAAGAAACTTAAATTAAACTAAAGGGACTTTGCATAATTTCACTATTTTCATGACATTTTACTGGCTTTTACTACTTCCTTATAGCTTGTGTAGTGCCTTACGTGATTTTTTTATTTCTTAGTCTTTATTTATGATTATTACTCAGTGAGTTGGAGTACTCACCTTACTCTCTACACCCCGTGTGCAGATTCAGGCGCATCAGGTCCTGCTACCAAGTGTTGATCTTCTAGCTCAAGCAGATTCGAAGATTCTCCAGGTACTTACTGGCGTTCGCAGCCTAGAACTTCTTCCCTTATCTAATTTTTCTCTGTTTTAGATTTGTATTAAACTATGTATACTTCTTGTCTTATTCCGGATTGTAGATACTCATGACCGGTGACACCCCGGTATCGAGCTGTGTTGGTTTTAAATTCTGCAAATTGTACTGTATTATTTACCTTATTTTGGGATTTATGAGTATGCTTTAGACTTATTTTTTTACTTAATTACTTAAAAATTAAAATAAGAATGTGTTGGCTGGCCTTGTCTTCACGAAAGGCACCATCACGATCGGGTCCGAGTTTAGGGTTGTGACATTTTTATACATAGGGTCTCCACTCCCTAGTCGTTTCTCCAAATATAGGGTCTCCACTCACTAGTTAATGATTTTTAGACTTAGGGTCTCCACTCCTTAGTCGTTTTTCCAACATCGGGTCTCCACTCCCCAGTTGATGCTTTTTTAGACTAGGATCTCTACTCCCTAGTCTCTTTTCCAACAAAGGGTCTTCACTCCCTAGTTGAAGTTATTTTAGACATAGGGTCTCCACTCCCTAGTTGATGATTTTCAGATATAGGGTCTCCACTCCCTACTTTATTTTCCAACATAGGGTCTCCACTCCCTAGTTGATGATTTTTAGACATAGGGTCTCAACTCCCTAGTTGATATTTTTTAATACATAGAGTCTTCACTCCCTAGTCATTTTTCCAACATAGGGTATCCATTCCCTAGTTGATATTTTTTTAGACATAGGGTCTCCACTCCCTATTCTGCTTTTCCGACATAGGGTCTCCATCCCCTAGTTGATTTTTATTTTTGACATAGGGTCTCTACTCCCTAGCCGCTTTTCCAAGATAGGGTCTCCACTCCCTAGTTGCTTTTATTTTATACATAGCGTCTCCATTTTCTAGTCTCTGTTTTCTTAAGGTACACCAATCTCGACCTTTTATTGCTTTTAATAATGAAATAATATAGAGTTTTGTTACCAATAACTCACGAAATTTTCCTAGTAAAACATGGGGTAGAAAAATTTCGTTCTTTTATTTCTTTTGGTGCATGAGCAAGTTATACCTCGAGGCACAGGGTTCGAGATGACCAAAAGAAGTCTCAATCCAAAATAGAGAAAAGAAAAGAAAAAGAAGTGAATTCAAAGCGCAGAAGGGGAGAAAAGATGTGGACTGCTCATGACATGATTGAAGTCACAAGCTTTGCATGTCCCTTCTTGATCCGAAAAGCTGAAGAAGAATAAACTAGCACCTGCAGCTAGGAAGTATCAAGTTCAAATCAGAGTCTGTGTAAAGAACCAGTCAAGACTCAAGATCAAGCTTCAAAAGACTCATAGATAAGAATATTGTAACTCGTAGCTGATAGGCTTAATTAGTCTTTTTCATTTTGACTTTGGTGTAATAAGGAGCTCAGTAAGCAGTAAACAACAACAACAACAACAACAACAGTGAAATCACAATTTTTCGATAGTCCCAGTTACCAAAATTCTCAGAACTACACTGACCCGATTTCTTTATAGCCAAGGATATGTAGGCAACCTGCGAAACAAGGTTCGGTCAAACGTTTTTCAAAAAATGCTTCCCATGGAGTATCAAACGGGCAAAAATTGTTCATGATTGATCATATTATCTTTGCCCGAAAACTCTTCATGTTTCCGAGCAAAAAGGGGTAGCTGTGAGCACCGAATTTTTGCCCTAATATAAATTATTCCTAAAAATATTCCAAAATAGTTTTTTAATTATTACATAGAATTTTAGGAATTTTTCTTTACTTTTATCCAATTTGTTTTGCATTTAGTTGCAATGTTCATGCATATTTTCAAGTGTTTTAAACCATTAAAAATCATAAAAAAATATTTAATTTTTCATCTCACTATATTTTAGACCTTAATTGCATTTAAAATTTAATTAAGTTAATTAAATATATTATCAAATGAAAATCACAAAAAAAAAAATACAAGTTATTTTTATATTTTTACCTTTTAGTTTTAAATTAGTAATTTTCTTTCATTAGTTTTAAGTTTATCAATTATTTAAATGTTAGAAATAGATGTTAGGCTTTATCCCACAAATTAGATTTGATTTAGGAATTAATTTAGGTGCTTAGTTAATTTGAGTAGGATTTTTAATTAAAAAGGAAAGAAAAATAAAGAAAGGAAATAGATAGCTTGTTTGGTCTTAGTTAAAATTGGGGCAAAAGCCAAATCTAATTGGCCCAAGTGCCAATTCTCACTCCAAATCTGTCCAAGCCCACTACCAGTGGACCCATTGTTCCCCCTTGGAAAAGAAAAATGAAAAAAATAGCTATATTTATAATTGGTCGTTCAAAAAAATTCAGTTTTAAAAGTAATTGAAATTAATGACTTTTTATATAAATATAAATTTTAGAGTAAATACTATTCAAAATCCAAACAATACGTTACTATATTATGCTTAAGTTCCAGCATAACTATACTTAAATTCCAACATATTATACTAGAGTTCCAGGATAATTATGTTGGAACTCCAGCATAATACCGATCCAACATAATATATTGGAGTTTGGAGCATCGGTGTTTCAGTCTGCACTATATTATACGGGAACCAACAAAATATATCGGTCTAGCATATTACACAGGTATACCGAACTCCAGTATATTATGTTGGACCGATTAGAAAAATAATCCATATTTTTTATTGATTTGGTAAACTCTTATCGGTGCCAAATGTGGCTATGCTTTTATTTTTACCCGACCTAGCAGCTCTTTCCCCTCTCCAAGACAGACGAAAAAACCTCCCCCATTTTTCCCAACCCTAGCCGTCACCCCATCCCCACTTCCATAGAAACGGGACCCCCTCCCTTTTACAACCCACAGTATTGTTGCACTTTAGTGGCAATAGCAAGTAAAATAAAAATCACTCTTCTACTCTTTGGTGTTTCCGGCAGTATCTTCTGCCGTTATGCCGCCGTCAACTAACACAGAACTTCCACTCAAAAACTCAGTTATTTTTTTATAAATCGTTTTGAACCTTAATTTTTGTAAAAGTTTAGTTCTGTACTTGCTTTTGAATTTGTCATTTCGCATGAGGTCAATCTCCTGATTTTGATTTGGTCAAGATCTGCTTCAATTTTTGGGATCCACAGCTTTTTTTGCTGATCTATGGCTGCTTCACTTCGTATATCAGTCCGATTTTAATCTCCCTTGATGCTGTGGATGTTGCTTCGTTGATTCTGCTTGTTGCTGTTTGGCTCATCGATAAGGGTTGCTGTTTTTTTTCGGTGTTTGCTTCTTTGTACGCAACAAAAAGGTTAGAAATGCAACCATAAAAGTTTCATTTTCACTTGTTGTTTATGTATGTATTATACCTGCTCTTAATCGGTTTCTTTCCTTAAAGCTCTATGTATTTCCTTCATAAACGTTTTCTGTTGTGTTGATTAGTTTACTTAATTTGCTTTAGTTTAGTGATTTAATTAGTTGAATATTGATTTATTTTGATTGTTCCCATTGGTTCTGCCACTAATCCTTTAAATGTTGAAGGATAAGAATGTGTGTTTAAATTAAATATTGGGTCACATGGTTTTTTTAGTTCAAGGGATCAAAGATAAAATGAATTATTGGGCCAATGTTGGTTTTGTGGGGGGTTAAAGAGGACTGTAGGATTCTCAGATTATCCAATTAATTTATTAAGGTTGAACCCACAAATCCTTAACATGTTGAATATTATTGGTTTTGAAAAGTTATTCTGGCTTATGGGCTTATTTGATTTCAACCAAGAATGAGGCCTCTTTTCTATCGAGCCCAGTCAAGAACAAACTCTCTCATGAAGGTAAAACACTTCATTGCCTCCAATAAAACTATATCCATAATCTTTTGGCCTCACAATGAAACTCAAATACAATAAGAATTCACATCGATAGTATGCTTTTAGGCACGCTCTTAATTAATCAAATCATCATAATTATGTACACGTTCGCGTGACATAGTTGCGATTTCCAATTAAATCAAGGTACACGTTCGCGCGACTTTGGGAACAATCTTAGTAGTAATTAAGTGTTACTAATTGTGTACACTTATACATGACATGATTTTTGGCACCCGAATAAAATGGATTCATACTCACGTGTTTCGTTTCCAAGATAAATCCATAAACGCCATAATTAAAAGCGGTAAAAAAGTTAATGTACATAGGTTCTGAAATTGAGTGATTAAACAATTTAATTAAGCCAGGTATGATTTAAGCGACCGTGCTAAAACCGCGGAACCCGGGAATGCCTAATACCTTTTCCCGGATTAATAGAATTCCTTAACCGGTCTTCTAGCTTCACAGACTTTAAACAGAGTCAAATTTCTTCGATTTGGGATTTAAAATGAAGCGGTGACTTGGGACACCATAAACAATCCCAAGTGGCGACTCTAAAATTAAATAAATAATCCAATTTCGAATAATGTCACTTTAATTGGAAAAACTCCCTATTTCTTCGGAAAAAAGAGGTGTGACTACTAATTGGCTAATATTAATAATATTTTATGAATTGATTAATTTTTGTACTAATTTACTTATGGGCTGCTGGTAGTTTCTCTTCTCTAAATAGGTCCTAGAACGTCTATTTGACACTTTCCCCAAGTTGTCTAGGCAATCGGCCCACTTTAAATGGGCCTTTCAGCTCGTTCTTCTTCATTAAACATACAAAATTCAGTTTGACAATTTGAGGAAGGGAAAAGAGCAGGGGAAACGGTGAAATAGTGGAGAAAGGTAGGATGTTCTTCAGCTGTCTGAAATTCGTCGTCAAAACTTTCTCTTATCATGGATTCTTGATGTGTTTTCATGTTTGACGTTTTATCATTTTAATTTATCCAAGTTAGGTGGCGGAAAGTCTTTGGTTGTTGAATGTTTGTTTGTTGTTCGATATATTGCTTCAGTGAATGCACTTACTCCTTTTAACAGGTAGTGCATATTAAGGATATTCTCTTTCTTAGTCCCTATGTCCCATTTCATGTAATATTGAGCATGTAATTTAAGAAATAAATTTTCTTTATGTCGGCGGTGAATGAAGAAACTATTAAAGATAATTTTTAGAAGTTAGTTTGTTGGACAACTATGCCACCGGAATTTGAATTTGAATATCAGTTAAGTAACTATACCTCCCAAAAATAGGCGGGTTCTGATTTGTTCGGACTCCAACTTTAGATTCAAATAGTTAATGGCTTTGGAATTTTGTTCATGGAATAACACCTGAAAATGGAATTATTTGTGCTTATGAAAGACTAGGATATATTTGTTATTTTTGATGGAGGGAGTATTTTCTGTTGTTTAGTTGCGTTGTGCTACCATTTTGTATGATGTGCATTGCATATCTATTGCTTGGACAGGACTAGTACCCATGAACTAATACCATTGCTTATTTTTAAAGGTATCTTTCATATGCGAGTATGCTGAAACTAGTTTCTGAAACGTTATGTGTGCGAGGAGGCCCGACAATTAGGCATGTTCTATGTGCACAAATTAGTGGCTTTCATACTGCAAAGGTAAATTTATTTGTCTTGATCTACTACTTCATGTAGCCTTTCTATTTTTCATATGTGCATAGATAGCTTTGGCTAGTGAATATAATCCGAGATTAGAGGAAATTTAAATTGTTTTAGACCTTGAATGATAGCGTTATGTACAGCTGTGTTTGAAAAATAATTGGACTATGAAAGGTGTAGTAGTGTTGAAATTAGTATGACCTAAAATTTTTTAGATACTCATTAAGACATACTGAAATGAAAAGCTGTTCCATATAGGGTCAAATAACTTGAAACACTGACAAAAAGAATTCAGTCTATGCTAGAATCATGTGACTGTCAAAAAGCTGAAACTGTGAAAGGTAAATGCTTGACAGTGTTGGACGTTTCTAAGTAATGAGGAAAATTTAGTTTCCCTCATATGTGCAATGCATTTCTTAATCTAATCGGATAATAATACCTTGGACATAATGGCATTTTGAGATAACCACCTATTTTGTTGGGATGAACTCTTATTGTTGATTTCGTGTAGACGGTTCGAGGAATCTATATTATGCTTATACATACAAGTGCTTGTATTATGTATGGATGCTATTGCTTAATGGAAAAGAGTAAGCTAATAAGGAAGAAAGTTTGCATTTTTGGTGTTACCTGTTATGTGATATCATGCAAGGTTGCAGTAAACTAGTATTCACAGTAGATGCTAAATTTGAAGTACAGGCAGGTTGGCTAGGTGAATGTTGGACTTGAGAGAAACTAGCTTAATAAAAATTTTAACTTTATGTTTGTTTTAGTGTGCTTATCGTTATTTTTTCACCTTTGCTTTTGTATAATGAAGTATACAGGTAAGTTTGGATTTTATAAAAGGAAGGGATTCCTAGAATGGAAGGACAACTCCTTTAATCTTTTGGCTTGGATCTTCATCAAATAAAAAATGTACCAATACATAATAAGTTCCAAGTCAAGGCCCTAGCTCATTTCTAGCTTGGAATGAAGCTCGAAGTGATTAAGTGCCTGTGCTTCACTGACAAAAAAAAAGGAATGACTCTTTCAACCGAAAAGAAATATAATAATAAGGTATAACTCTCGAGCAAGAGAGAGAAGCGAAAAGCTGTTCACTCCATCTATGTAGCACAAGCTATCAGCCCTGCTCAAAGGCGGAGCTAGGACTTGAAGCCTATGGGTTCGGAATTTTGAGTCTTTTAAGTTAGTGGGTTCTAAATTAATAATTTGTACTTATTCAATAGATTTTTTAGGAGTAATACAAGGTTTGGACCGAAGCTATTGGGTTCGGCTCAACTCGTAGCGGAAGAGCTAGCTCCGTCCCTGGCCCTGCTTACGTGTTTGTATACTTGTGTCTTTCTTTCCACGGTTGCAGAGTTGTGATGTTACAAATGTGGCCTTCCGCCTCCAATGTTGGTATATGTGGGCTTGCTGTAGCACCGAACACTTGTCCCTTTTGTTAGGAGTAAGAGTTATGGAAAAGAGAAGTGGGGAAAATTGTGTTCAAGTATATATCAAGGTTTGGTGCTTGTGTGCTAGCACATGATGTGCACAGCCATTGCTTTGCGTCTGTGTTTGTAGCATTACAGTACTGATAAAATGTGATTTCATTTGCAAGTGTTAAAAAGTATACAAGTTCTATTTCATCTGCGAAATTTGGGTGTTTCCACTTACCTGTATATATCTTTTCTAGAACAATCAATGTTAATCTGCATAAGGATTTATATCTTACTAGAAAGATGCACCCAGACATTCTTGAAAACATAGCACCCTGAATAATTTTGTTACTTTATTTGACAGCCTTGTTTAGCACCTAGAAGCTTTTTTGGTGTAGAAGATTTCCTTGATGACGACAATAGCCGACCATACACTTACCAGAAGGGAAAAAAGTCCAAGAACCCAAACAAGCATGTTTCTTTCAAGCAACGGACTGTAGCTTACATGGAACCATTCACCCTTGATGTTTTCATATCAAAGCGCTTTGTTTCAGCCTCTATCACCCATAGAGTTACATGCAAACAGGTTGCAGTAGCTGGTACAAACTCTAAAGACATCAAGGCAGTGCTCAAATCACGAAGTGATATTCCTGCATGCTTGTCTGTAGGACAGATTTTGGCTGACAGAGCAAGAGAGGCTGATGTATACACTGCTTCTTATACTCCTAGAGATAGGGACAAGTTCGAAGGAAAAATTAGAGCAGTTGTTCAGTCCCTCATTGATAATGGTATCGACATCAAAGTTTATCTTGACTGAAAAAGGTACTATGTATACCCATTGTATCCACTAATATTCAACTGCCTCAAAGTTAAGAATCCATATTCCAGTCTACTTAATATTTCTTCCAGTGTTTTATTTTCGTATACACCCCTCATTGTGGTGAAGACTTGCTCACCAACTTTTATTTGATTGATTCAATCAACTTACGCCATCTTTACTAAAGAAGACTAGGTATTCATAGTATTAACTTGGATACGATAAATGTATGCACTAACATAAGGTTGAGAAAGCCTATAAAGGCTTTGAATGCTCCAATGTTGCTGGTTGTACCCGGATATCATTCTCATTGCACATTTTAATCTTTTATTCCCCGGTCATCATCAAAAGCTCCAGGGCAAACGAGCCAGGGAGCAACATCAGAGGCTTACTAGTGCATCGCCATGCCAATGCCATGTAACTACCAGTACAACTGTACGGCTAGGTTCATGACAATTGAACTTGATTTGAAGGATGAAGTGTCGGCAGTTTACGGATTTGTGTGCCCCCAATTGTTTTTTTATTGACAACATTTGACAGTAAGTTACTACTAGCATGTATAAGTCTGAGGGGCTGTGTGGTTCTTGGTATGTAAATTTTATCAGGAAGAATGGGGTTCTATATATATTTCCTTGTTTAGTGATTCTGCTCTCATTTTAAATGACAGTATTGGACTGAACACGCTGTTCAAGTGTCAGTTTGAAACAAGTCATCTAACTTTGAAGGATCAGCAGGGAGACCTTAGGTGAGCGCCAAAACTTGCATATGGAGCATACTCAGTTCAGCTTTGAGGGTAAGCGAATGTAACCAAAAACAAGGAGGAGGAAATATTGTGAGAATAAATGACAAGACACAAGAGTAAGGATGTGTGGATTGGAAATATTTTGAGTATAAATGACAAGACAACGAGAGTAAGGATGTGGATTGTAATGAGTAGTGCTCTACTAGTGAAATCGGTCCATTGACACCTTTAATTGTTTCAACTAAGGCGGAGCACTCTTCTCAAATCTTTGATTCCATTGACACCTTTAATTGTTTCAACTAAGGCGGAGCACTCTTCTCAAATCTTTGATTGCACTCTCGCTATAAGTAGTTGAAACCTCTATGTGGAAAAGTTAATATAATGTGGATTAGCTATATTTCATCTAGTATTCGGTCTTCATACAAAACATGATGTCTTCTGTTTTTATAGAATTTATGTTGTAGTCAATTGTTTATGACATCCTCGCATTTTGAACTGATTATATAAACCAGCAGCTTGATCTTCTCATTTATGCCTATTAGAACAACTTCGCCATGTCCCCAAAGAGCAATTGAATGATTAAAACTTAAAAGGTATAATTTAAATGGCAGCATCACAAGTTTAAAGTTTTTTTTTTTGGTAATTAAAGAAACTTTATTAGCACTTGGAAGTTTAATGTTATTACTAGCTAATTAATTGGACTTTCCATATTCTCGCGTTGAGTATGGGAAAAAGAGAGAAAATAAAAGAAGTAACTTCTCTAAAAAAAAATTTAGTTATGTGCATTGATGGTGGACGTTTATATTTTTCACCTCTTCATATTTAACCAATAAATGTTTCTTAATTATTTATTTGCAGGAGATAATAAAATGCTCTATGTCCTATACCAATGAACCTATCCTTTAATATTCCAACAATTAATTGGAATTTGAAAGGGCGTTCTTTAATTTCTCATGATGAGATCTCAACTAATACAATTGTCCATCATATACTATAAATATTATCTTGAGAATACATATGAAAGGAAATAAAAATGGAAACATCAAAGGTTAAGGGGAAAAAAAGTATTTCTTGTCATGCAACTATTAGAGTACAGATGGAAGACAAGAAAGATGTCTTCTTCAGGTGCAAAAAAGATGTTCCTCTGCTAAGACTCTTACATTCTTATTCTGATAGAGTTGGGCTAAAATATGAAGTAATAAGGTTCACTTACGATGGAGAGAGAATTAAGGGCATAGAGTCTGCAGATGAACTTGGAATGGAAGATGAAGATACAATAGATGCTTGGATGGAATGTATTGGTGGTTAACTTCATGCAAATCTTTTGATTAAATTAAAGTTTGGCATGTATTTAGTTAATATTTTTATTTTATAAAGGATATAATATCCTACTTTTGTTTTTCTACGAGGAGTTCTAGTAGACTTCTGAAAAAAGGTACTGGAAATCCTTGGTTAGGCATATAGAGGGTGTTGAAGTACGTAATATATATGTTCCAGTAGTTTGTGATATGAATATAAGTGCATGCACTTAATTCTTTTTTATTAAAGAACTAGTACTACTTAAATATTTAGGTCGTTTATGTTATTTTATGATTTATTACTTATTTACTTTGTGATTCTTTTTTATGGTGATCGGCTTGATTCTTATGTAAATGAAAATAGAGAAAAAGAATAAAGAATGTGATGTATAATTTTTTGATATGAGTTAAACTTAAATGAAGCAATGAAATTCATATAGCCAATTCCAACTTATTTGAGAGGGACATTTGATTGTTATTTTACGAGTTAATTCATCTTCAACATGCATAAAGATTTTCGTGCATAGTAGAAAACACAATTTTACTTGATATAGTTCTAACTTTAATAATTTGATGCTTTTTCATAACATTAACATCACTTGTGCAAAATAATGGGGGGCTTATACTATTTGGAGATATGGATTAAACCACGTTAACTACTACATTTATATATAGCGAAAAGAACAGAAAATAAATAAAGAATAAATTAAAAAAACAAGCTTCTTTCTCTTGAAATGTAGAGAAATGAAACTCTTTATTTTCGACCCAAAAAAAGAATCTCGACTAAAACATCCATATCGCAGATTTATTTGGTTTTCTTTTTTCAAAACAAAAAATTAATTAAGTTAGTATTTACAATTAAACCCAATATTAGAAAGAACAAATCGACAAAGAAATATAAATACTCTTATCTTATACTACTAAAATTGGAATTGCAATTTCACTTTAATTTGTATTTAAATTGTACAGGGCACAGATCTCGTCCAGGGCCTTTTCTTATTGTTCATCTTAATTTATGCACAGTAAGATTTTAAAGGGTAAAAAGAGGGAAGAAAATATAAAAAGAATAATCTCTTGTGTAGATTCATCAAGAGTAGGGTGCAAAGGTATTAAGACATGTTTGAGAACTGACAAATTGTTAGGAATTCTTAAAGCTCATATTAATACCCAATGCATTTGGAAAATAATAGCAATAATAGCTACATACCATTATAAAATAGTACTAATAGAGATGCAAAGCAAATAGAGAAAAAAGTTTAGAGAGAGATATTTGTTTCTCTTTATTGAATAAAGAGAGAAACTTAAAACCGTATGATTTACAAGATATTTATACAAGCAAAAGAGTCTCAATTATATATCTCACAGATTAATACCTATTGATTGCCATATAAAGATCCTTGAAATTGGGTTGCTAATTTTCTATACAATTTGATCACTGTTGGCCATAATGACATATCCTCGAAATTGGGCTGCTAAATAAGGTCCCTAAAGTAATGTTTTGTATCACAAAAGATAACTGTGTCGACTCCTTGACATGATGACCTTTGTGAATAAATCAACTAGTTGACCTTAAAGGATATATACCTCAGGTTAATTAATGCTCCCATGCATCTTCAGTCAGTTGTATGATATAGACAATCTACGTCAATGTGTTTGGTATTTTCATGATGAATGGGTTGGTTGGTATTCGAATTGCACTAGTGTTGTCGATCCTTCAATTTTGATGCCATCGTCTTCGTAGCCAAATGATTTCATAGCATGCAACAGACATACTTCTATGTTTTGCCTTTGTGGATGACTTCGATATTTGAGATTGTTTCTTGCACTTCCACGAGATCATGCATGAGCCAAACATCATGCACTAGCCTGTAGTGGATCATTCCTATATGCACTAGCCTGTAATATTAGCTACGCCCATGGTAAAGGGTGGCCAACAGCTAATATTAGATCAATACTAGAAATATATGTTGGACTTTAAGTCATTTGAGTTTTAAAGTAAAAGAAGTGTGAATTAAAAATGGAAGGAAATAAAATGGAGGGAAAATGAAAATTTGAAGAAGTGAATTTTTGTCTTGCACTTTGTCCCTCATTGGTAAGGGACAACCTCATTTATGTGCTTATATATAGAATCACTTCTTAAAGCTCTTAAAAGGAGTTGAAGAGAATGAACCCTCGCGCCGTCGTCGTCGCTCGCTCGGCTCAGCTTCGGCTTCGGCTTCGGCTTCGGCTTCGGCTTTGGCTTTGGCTTTGGCTTTGGCTTTGGATTTGGATTTGGATTTGGATTTGGATTTGTCAAATGATCGATCGATAAGATTATTTTTTGGACAAAATTTATTCTATTATTTAATAAATAATTAAATGCCAAATCACTGCTGAAAATACGCGAGAACCTGAAGGTTCAGAAGGCCTCTCTGGCCGCGGTTCAGCCGCGACCGCGGTGGAACCGCGACAGTCAGATTCAGAGAGGCTCGAAGGTTCAGAAGGCCTCTCTGGCCGCGGTTCTGCCGCGATCGCGGTAGAACCGCGGCAGGCGGCGTATTTTCTGAAAAGGCACCTTTTCCAGACACCTCTTCTGATATTTGCCTATAAATTCTGAGGCAAGGCTGCATCTTCAATATACGAAAAATACTCCAAAACTTCTTTCTTTCTGAATATATTGCATCCTAGTTCGCAGTATCTCTCTCTCAAATTCGTAAGTGTGATTTTGCT